>JABWIB010001358.1:38044-60068 GCA_016617825.1 Platyplectrum ornatum | reverse complement strand
ACCTGTCCTTAAAGGGAAATTTTCCGTAAAAATAAATAGCTATCAATATATATATATATATGTATGGACTAGTGTTTTAAGAGCAAGTATATATATATATATATATATATATATATATATATATATACTGTCCTGTCAATCACAAATATCACATACATATATATATATATATATATGTGTGTGTGTGTGTGTGTGTGTGTGTGTGTGTGTGTGTGTGTGTGTGTGTGTGATATTTATATCACAAACATAAATCACAAAAAATGTATGTAACACTATTGTGTTAACTTCTACCATCTCAGACGGGAGATTATTCCATTTATCAACTACACTTTCACTGAAGTATTTCTTTTTAATATATTTCCTAACCCTAACTCTAAACCTACTACCTAATTTAGTTAAACCTGCCCTTGTGTTCTATAATTAATTTA
Organism: Platyplectrum ornatum; assembly: GCA_016617825.1. NCBI lineage: Eukaryota > Metazoa > Chordata > Amphibia > Anura > Limnodynastidae > Platyplectrum > Platyplectrum ornatum. The sequence continues at coordinate 59,640 of JABWIB010001358.1, read as the reverse complement.
TTTTAGACAATTTTATAGCATCACATCTTATCAAGTAAAAAAGCCTTGTATATATACATATACACACACATATATGGGCCAAAGCAAGTTCAAATAAAGAAAAAAAAAGGATGGTGAACAAGGAATAATATATGAAAATTGTGGCATCAGACATATTGTGTCCTAGCATCTAAAAGACAGGGTTGAGTTTATCATTTGTAAAGGGAGTCCTCTGTGTGTATAATGAGTGATTATGTCTTAGGAAGACACTAGAGACATTAGAGATAAGGATTCAGGGCAGCTCCACACTGTGCACATTGCAGATGATGCAGATTGCCCCCAGCATTTACAAAAACTCACCTGTCCAACGAGGTCCCTCGCTGACATCGTAGTGCCTCTGGGTCCCGGTGCATGCCCGGTGCATGCCCAGTATATCACCGGGACTTTTTCTACTTTTTGCAGTGTCCCTGCAGACTCCCCATATGTCCCCCCCCCCCTTTTCCTCCCTCTATTAGAAAGAGGAAAATGGAGGTCTATGGGGAGACTGCAGGGACACAGCAGTTATCGGTGATCATTTTTCCCTCTGACCTCCCGCTCCGAGGGTTTGCATTAACTGACCAAACAATGAAGCAGCGGCTTACCACTGAAATAAGCCAGTAGTCAGCTGCTGCTATGAATGCATTGATGAGGGTGCGGCCAAGGGGACAAATGTCACCCTGCCCATGCAATCAGAGAGTCAAGCTGATTCTCTGATTGGATGGGCGGGGCGCCTGTCAGCGTGTCAGCGTTATTTTTACTAACGTAGCTGCAGGGTGCACATCAAGCACCCTGGGCGTCTATCAGGTAAGTGTTAAGTAACTATGTTATAGAAGCAGGCGCCCTGCAGTTCTTTTTTGCAGCAGGGGGGGGTGAATTGCCCCCTTGCCCCCCTGTTCTGACTCCCAATCAGTACTAGGACATACAGGTCAGTGGTCGAAGTGGAAATTTAGAAGTGGCGGTATGGAAACACTGAATATAAGAGAAGTCAATGGAGAATTGCAGTATTTCAATTACATCAGTGGGAGAAGTGCCAGTATGGCATACACCCGTATACACGTCCACTTCGAGCCGTGATACAGATAAAAAAAATCAGGACTGAGGCATACAGGGTTGAAAAAACAGGACTTGGGGGCCTACATACAGGGGTAAAAAATCAGGAGTGGGGCATACATAAGGGGAAAAAATCAGGAGTGGGGCATACTTAAGAGAGAAAACTCAAGAATCAGGTCATAAATACAGGGGGGAAAAATCATAAGGGGGCATACATAAGGGGGGGTCAGGAGTGATGGTCCATGAGGGTGACACCATGAGTTAAAGCACTGGACCAACCAACCCTGTTGAAACCCCTGAGATGAGGCATGTGTCACTAGACCCAAGAAACTTTATGGAGGAAAAGGAGGGGAAAGTCACCCCCTTATTTTTCTTTCATATGCAGCAGTATCTGTCATGAAGTAAAATATTATGCTTTTTTTTAGACATATTACACCATTTTAGACATAGCAAACAGTCTTCATAATCACCTTATTACTATTTGGCATTCTAATCTAGCAGTCATGTAAAAATGACTTATAAGGATAACATGTAACAAAGCAAAACTTCAGCAGTGTTGTATGGGATTGAATCCCAGATGTGGCTTTGTGAGTCATGTAAAACACTTTATGTTAATAGATACAATACACATTAATGGCACTGAGTATACATGCTGCAGTTTTGTCATACAAATGATCTGTTCATTGGAGCAGCCCTGTTTACATCCTTAAATTACCTTTCTGTTATGCAGATCACATTACAACTGCATATATAAAATATAAATGTTAACACAAAAGAGATGATTAAAGGAATGTTTTTAACATATAGGTGGCGGCACGTCATTCGCCGTCAAGGGCACTGTGCCAGGTCTGCCTAGGGCGCCAGGAGACCTAGCACGCTCCCTGCTGCCAGCCCCTCATCAGTTCACACTGCCAGCCGCTCATTCACTTACACTGCCAGCCATTCATTCACACTGCCAGCCACTTATCCACTCACACTGCCACCTGCCACCTAACTCACCACTTACACTGCCAGCCCTCTTCCGCTAACACTGCCAGGCCCTCCTCTGCTCACACTGCCAGCCAATCCTTCGCTCACACTGCCAGTTTTGAATAACATTGATGTGAGCCATTTTAAATACTAGTTTCTATTGTATTTGTGTGCAGTGTTTTTTAAATTCTATTTTTTTCTACACCTATATATATATCCTATAAATATTTGTCCTAGAGTTAAACCCCTCCGGTACACCCCCACATCCCACTTCTTTTCCTAAAACAAAGCATGACCTGCAACTGTATATACAGTATCCCAGTTGTATTGTTCCTCTGTCAGCTGTGACAAATCATCTCTGCTAAAATATGTCCTTGTCCCAGCATTACCTCCCCTGTGTAACCTTGCAACAGGAGCTATGAGATAAGAGCTCCATCATTACCAAGTCCCTTGAACCCGTATATAAATAGTAAAAGAAAATAGAGACATGATCTGTAGGGAACACTCGGAAATGGCGCTTTCGCTGTAGCAAGAGAGCTCTCTTGACGGGGCTGAACCAGATTTGCACTAGCATCTTTTTTTTTAGTGTAGTGTAGACTTTAGCAAAACCATGTTGCACTGTGCGAGGTGTGTATGAATTTTAATTTTATTACCTGCATAAATAACTCAAAAGCTGCATAGCTATATCTTTAATTTGTAAATTAGAGTTGAGCTATGAAACTCACTTTTCAACTGTAATTCTGTGTTCACTATTTTACTTGACTCCCCTGCAGTTCAGAGTTTGGTTTTGTCCAGGTCTACCCTTGCACCTGTTTTACCCTTACTCTCAAACTCTGGATTAACCCAATGTCTTCTATGAATGAAAAGAACCCATTTATAAACCTGGTAATAACATTATTTGCAGAGAATGGGTGAGGGGGGAGTAGGAATCAATCCTTTTTTGTACTTACATAATAATAAATGACTTAATGGCAAGAAAAGGAGACAAGGGCTACCGTGACATTAAATGTCATTGATGCAGGTTCTATTTCACTAAAGAGCCAATCCAGATATGCTCATGTAGTCCATCTTGGTAAAATTTTGTACTGCATATGCTCAGAAATCCACACCTTGAAATTAAGCTTAATGCAGACACTAGCATAAAAGACTCAACAGTGTCATGCATTCTGAAGGCCATTTTATGTCAGAGTTGCCAGGAGATAAGAAAAGATGGTAGCATGGTATTAGCAAGTATTAGATAACCCCCCTCCCAAAATCCTGCATTTGGCCCTGACTGGGTGAAAGCATGGTGGTGTGGCGACAACACTTTATGTTAAATCATAGAAAGGTCTATTAAGTTTGCCCATTCTTTGTTACAAGCTGGGATTCAGGTTCTGATTTTCATGAAATCACTACCTCAAATGCCAGGTCAGGGAGCCCAGGTCAGCAACCTTGTTGTATGGGCATATATGGGTGGACACATGTAATCAATGAGACATACATATGGATCTATAACCAACAGGCGCTAATCTCTGTGAACATGTAAAGGTCCAGTCAGGGTCTAAATGCCTTAAAATGGTTCCTCCTCAATCCGACCATAAAATGAAATCTTTCTTTCTTCACTCGAATCCGGAGTTACATAGGGAAAGAAAATCTAGTGAAATCTAGTGCAGCTCATAAGGTAATGTCAGCCTTTACCAACATACACACCAGCAACTCACAAGTAAATGCTTGATTGATAGCATGTAGTAAAATCTCCAATGGATCACCGTACAATGGTGCCACCAGAACCGAGGCAGAAAGACAAAGGGAAAGAACCTTCTCAGTCTACTCACCAAGTCCCCACTTGGTATTTCGCTAACTCGGTAGGCAACCCTGTTGTATGGGCAAATATGGGTGGACACATGTAATCAACGACACATGTAATCAACAACAACTGACCCTTAATGCCATTCTGAATTTGTCTTCATGTTTCCAGGATACATTCCCGTGGAAGCCAAATCCATCATTTTCACTTGGAAACATTTATTTTTTATACAAAATATAAATAATAAGATGTTTTAGCTATAGTAATGTATGCTTATAACATAGGACTAAAAAAATGATTTGTTTCTGCTATGTGAATATGTAAATTACTGATCAATGCTGAATGCAATATAAGACTTAAAACATATATAACTTTTTTATAATGCGTGTTGGGTTTTCATGTGGATTAAAATTTTCATGCTCCTCTGGATCAGCCTCAAGTATAGTATAGTATTTTGGAGATGATTTGCCTCTAGTGCTGGCCATACACCAAGCCGATGGTGTATGGCTGATGCTAGAGGAGTGCACTGATGTGATGCGCACTCCCGCAGTCGCACATCGCATCGTGCAGCAGGCAAGATTTAGGCAAAACGCATCCGGATTTCATGTACATCGGATGTACACCAGTAAGATCTATCATAAGGGGACAATTCAATTCTTTCTCTCCCTATACACAGTTCAGGGAGCCGTGTATAAAAACAAGTGAAATTCAACTACCATAATAGACGGAAAAAAAGCACAAAACCAACTTTTTAAAGTCTTCGCAGGAAATTGAATAGGCCCCTAATTATGTCATTATTTTAATTAAATTATCAGTCGGCAAATGGCGCGTGGTGTGAGCAAAGTCGGGCACTAATGCGGCAGAGCCAGGACGGGACTTATTTGTCCCATTTTCGACTCCCTAAATGTTGGGAGAGTGATTGTGTAGAAAGTGTTGTTTAAAAATCCCATAGACAGATTGTTTGGGAATGGGCTAAATTACAGAATCCCGATTAGCTGAAAATCAGATCTCATATCCAACAATTCACATCTCAGAGTGTTCTGCCTCCAACCCCTCTGTTGGATGGACAACATCCTCTACCAATCAATATGCTAGAGGAGTATTTGCTCATTTTTTTTCTATATTGCTGTTTCTAGTGCTACACAGGCTGAAGAAACAGATGCATGCAAGTGAGTGAAATTCTGGCCTGTTAATATTAGTGATGATAATACACCCACACACTACTACAGAGGTGCTGCATGGAAGAGGCAGATGGGGAACAGCAAAGGTCTTAAGGGTAACGGCCTCTGTTTGACACCCTCATAAACTGACAATTGTCAACCGGCCATCTGAACACTCATTTTTGACAGGTTTAGCTAAGTATAAGCACTTTTATGATTTTGGACCAGAGCTAAAAATAATAGGAAAACTGGTTTATACCTTGGTAAAATTGTTTTGATTTTAAGGTGTAAGTTTCATCTGTTTATTTATTAACAGGTGTTTATATAGTGCAATCATTTTATGCAGTGCTGTACAATTTTTTTTTATAATAATTTCTATCTTTACATCTGTCCCATTGAAGTCTAAATTAACTAACAAACACAGACTAGAGTTTATTGATCATTAGCCAAATAACCTTCTATTATGTTTATTTATAGTATATGAGGAAACCCAAACAGACAAGTGAGTGGATGCAGACACATCTTTTGTGTCTGGAACTCTGAACATATCAGCTGCAGCAATCTGAATCCATATACCTGTAGTTTTTAGAATACCATGCTTCAGAGTTTCCGACTTTGGTTTCTCATTCCCAAAATTGAAAATAGAAAATAGCAGAATGTGAGTGGGGTGGAGGATTATGCAAAACATGCTCGAAGCCCCGCTCCTGTGCACAGTAAAACTTGCTTTTATTATGCATTGATTTCATCCGTCCCCTATTCATCCATATATGGATTGCTGCACTTGTGTGCTTCAGTCTGTATACTGTCTAAAAGTTGTCTTCATGTGATAGTGTCTCTTCTTGTGCTAATGTCTAAGCATGCAGATATATGGGGATACGAAGGAAAAGAGGGGAGAGAGAGCCTGCAATAGTGTAATACTATAGAAGATATATTGAATGTAGAGTCGGACTTCTGCTGCACTGTTCCTCTTTGGTCTCTGGAATGATCAAGCAGGGTTGTCTGCCTCACTTGTTGCCCTGTATTGATGGCAGGCGCAGGCGCTGCGTACGTCCGCATTGTGGTTAATCCTGAGCTGCCAAAAAATGTGCATTGCGCGCCCGGGCAGTTTAGCGTCTTGCGTGTAGTTTACCGACTTGCGTCTTGTTGGAAATGTTTTTTTTTTTTTGATTTGTGACAAAACTGAGGGAACAATGTTAAATGAATGTAATGTATTTGCTTATTTGGTGAACCTATATATAATAAATGACCTGTTCGGTTAAAGCGGGTTTAAGCGTTTCCTTTACAGCACTGACATGACATTTTATACTTTTTATTCTTCATTTATTTTTCAATACCATACATAAGTTTAATCCAAAAAAATAATATGTTGTAGGACTGTTCTCATTTCACTATCATTAGCAAAAAATGTTTTTAACATATTATACAGTCCCACAGAACTCAGTAGCTGGTAACTTATTTCACTATTTTGACTGTCAATAAAAAGTGCACAAAAGTCCACATTGTCCAATATAAAAGCTGTTACATGAGTTGACACATCAAAGATGCAAGCACTGTACAAAACACAAGTTTACAGGCCAGGGAACACTTCCTACAACTATTGCAAACGATCTGCAAAGTATAGGAAATAGACCAGTTAGACCAGTTGCACCATCCCCAGGCAGCCGCAAGCAAAAAGCCGCAAATGGCTAATAATCGCAATGTGCAGCGCTAAACGCAACAACAGGCACGCCCCGAAATCTCATTATAATATACTGGCACGCCAGTCGTAGGTCCAAAATCTGAGCTTGAGACGCTAATGTGCGCCTGATTAGCGTGCGATTTAGAGTTCTGTGCGCATGCGCAGTGCGAAAAAACATGGCCCCCCTGCCCCCCAATGCACAGCAGGGTTTTCACGGCAGACCACCGAACAACGCACGGGGACGCTCGAGAGGAAGAGGTATACCTCCACCAGGCCCTGCAGGCGCGGAGGCCAATGCAGGAGGAGGACGAGTCCTAAAATCCTGTTAATTTATCTTCATACACACTGTCACAAGAAGAAGTTAAGGTCCTAAACTTAGGTTTATCCTTTGTTCCCACCACTAAGTTTAATCGTTTCCAATCACAAATCGAACAATAAAAACTGTATCAGTCTTTGCGGCTTAAAGAATACTTTTACAACAGACCGTCCTGTAACACTGTGGATAATATTCCATAAGCGATTCGCGTTACCTCTCAATTTGATCCACAATCCTCAAACGCGTCCTTGAAAAGCTTCCAACGTTTGCTTGATGATAGTATCAACTTATCTGTCAAACAGATGCCTTCCAGTAGGATGAACCTCACCAAGAAACAACAACAGGCGATTTCTTCTCTTAAGGATAACAAGTCTATCGTTATTCGCCAGGGGGGTGCCTTGTCATTCAAGACACAGCAGCCTACTGTGCTGAGATTTATCGCCAACTCAGCGATGCACATGTATACCAAGAATTACCCTCTGACCCTACTTTTGGAGGCTGCGGTTGCAGCCGGTGACATTGATGAGAAGACCAGACAAGCTTTACAAGTATGTAATCCGATCATGCCTATTATCTACACCCTTCCCAAGATTCACAAATCTTTGGTTGATCCCCCTGGTAGACCTATTATTTCTGCTAGAGGTTCACTTTTTCAGAATATTTCTGTTTACCTTGATCTCCAGCCTATTGTGCAGAAACAAGAGACTTAGCTAAAAGACACTACACATTTTTACAGATTTTGAACAATTTGGAATCATTACCTCAACATTACTTTCTCATTACATCAACATTACAGTGGACACTGTATCCTTATATACTAACATCCCACATGACCAAGGTATTACAGCCACTCTCAACCTGATCACTGAATTTGCTGACTATACTGGTCCCCCGCCAGCTCTATTTGAGCAACTCTTACGGTTGATACTTACTTGTAATTTTTTCTCATTCAATGGCAGGTTTTTTCTGCAAAAGCAAGGTTGTGCGATGGGGTCCAATGTGGCCCCATCGTACGCTAACGCATACATGTTCGCTATCAAAAAACGTATTTCCTGCAAAATCCCAGTTGGGGCAAATATATTCACACCTTTTACCGCTACATAGACGATGTCTTTATTATCTGGCTAGGGTCCTCTGCGCAATTTGATATGATGATACAGGAAGCCAACACCATGGATCCGACAATTAAATTCACTGTGGAATGTGATGACAAACAGATCCATTTCCTTGATGTTTTAATAACCATTTCGGATGCTACTATTACCTCTAGCGTGTATCACAAGCCCACCGACAAGAATACTACTTTACATTCTTCCAGTTGCCATCCCCCAGCTCTCATCAAGGTCTACCGTTCTCACAATTGGTCCACATTAAACGTATCAACAGTAATTCACTAGTAGCTGAATTGCCAAACAAAAAATTGATGCCATACCACGCGAGGAACTATTCCACAAACGTACAAGAAAGACAGCCGATGACCGAATTCCATGGGTAATGAATTACCACCATCTCTCATTTATTCATCAACGGGCTGCAAGATCCCTCTGGCCCATTATTTCTACCGATCAATCATTACCTGCCCTCAGAAAAATGCAACTATTACCTAGCCATCGCAGAGGCCGAAATCTGAGACACCTTAAGATGCTGCTGGTATCCCAGCAACCACAGGCAGTACATTCTTCAAAAAGCCTCCTGGCAATTACAAGTGCCTCAGCTGCATTGCTTGTAAGCATTTACTTCCTGAAAAAACTTTCACTCATCCGAACACACAACAGACTTACCATCTTAAACAAGTACTTACCTGTACCTCTAAATTCATTGTTGTTAGGCGCAGCGTTACCTTTGCTGGCGTCTTGTCTCCCTCCGGCAGCCATGCCTTCCTCCACTCGGCAGCGTCTCCTCGCAGCCGCGTCTCAGGGGTTCCCAGACTGTCAGTGACGTCTGGGGATTCCCCCATCCGATTGGACGGCAGCGTCACGTGTCCAGCCTCTGTAGCGCCTGCACGATCCCCGTCCACTGCGTCCCGGTACGCAATGACGTCATCGGTCTCGGCCGCTACTAGAGCAGCTGAGACAGAACAATAGCAGACAGGGGGCTAATCCTTTCCTATCTCCTGATTGGTCAGCCCCGTGTTAAATATCCGGCAAAGGCACAATACACTTGCCGGTTATAGAGTGCTCTGCTCACTATAGCCTGCTCCTTCTCTCTCTCGCTCCTTATCTCTTGTTGCTCTATCTTTGCGATTACGATTGTCCTTCCTGGTTTTCCCTCGTGTCTCCGGTGCTCCCTCCTTTCCTCATTCCAGTAGGTGTGTGTGCTAGGTGTGTGTGTGCGTGAGTGATAGCCCTAGTTTGTCGTTCACTGTCTGTCCGGGTCTCAGTCTCCTGCTCACGGGTTCTGTGTTATTTCTTGTCTGTGTTCTGGTGATTGTCTTACATCCACGCATAGGATTGTTCCGCCGGGGACCGCGACCTGCTGGGTGTCCCGCAGCTCCAGTCTGTCCACACCATTAGGGGCTCCAGTGAAGACCAGTCCCCAGTTAGACTCCGCACCTTGGTGGACCTTCCTACTTCGGGCTCAACCTCCGCCCATCCTGAGTGAGTCTGACCCTTCTTATATATTATATTGTGTCTGCTACTGGCTCCCTTCTACTGTGCCCTGGTTCCAGTTCCCTGGGCAACATATCATTCACAGGCATAACAATTGTATATTCTATCATCTGCCCCTGCAAGAAACTGTACGTTGGGAAAACGATACGCATGGCTAAGGAGCGCATCGCTCTACACATATCTGCCATTCGATCTGCCTTGTCAGGCACTCCATCTGATCAACCTGTGGCCAGGCACTGGCATACAGCTGCGCACACGTTACTGGATTCAAATGGATGGCACTCGAACAAGTTTCCACTACCTGGCGAGGAGGAGACCGTGAGAGGCGGTTACTTCAACGTGAATGTTGGTGGAAACACACACTAGGGACATTATGTTTTTTATGAATCATTATGCTCAGTACCACTTCTCTTGTCATAGCTAGCATTTAATTCTTTATGCAACTCTGGTTTTCTTTGCTAGTTTAATCTATTTCTTGGTTTTGCTTTAATTATTGTTCCAGACCTCCCTCGTTTGCTGCATTTATTATTGTTTGTTTACCCCTGGTTCCCTTAGAAACCTCCAGCCAATGACGCCCGTGTGCTATACCACACCCCCTCCATTGCTCCCGTTCTCGGACACAGGAAGCATGGAGCGAGCTAGCATCCTGGACGGAGGCAGCGAGGAGGCGCCGGAATGGGGTCAGTTGGTTTTAATCATTTATTGTTGGTATATATATATATATCTGTGTTGTTTGTACTTTTGGTGTTTGCTTTTCACTTGCACTGCTGTCTTTACCCTGATGAAAATTGCTGATCACAATTGAAACGTCGGTCTGTATTTCTTGATGTGAGAAATAAATCACTTTACTGCACTATACCAAAGACTGGCTGAGTGACTCCAATGCTGATTTGTATGAACTTTCTTGAGGACACCGCCAGCAAGTAATCCTAATTAGCTGTGAGTGCCTGTTCTATTGACAATATATATATATATATATATATATATATATATATATATATATATATATAACGAGCAAGAGAAGGAGCAGTCCCAGATTGTAATTCTCTTGCTCGTTGTCTACAATTTTTTCTAAGGCAGGACCCCGGCAAAATTCTAGGAGTTATCCACGAGTGCCGCAATCCACAAAAAAAAAAAAATTATAGGCAATTATCAAGACACACCCAATGCAGAGTGGCTCTGCAAGTGGTGACCACAGACCACTTCTCAATTCCTGTACTTTCTGGCTGATGTTTTGGTCACTTTTGCTGGCGGTGCTTTTGCTGTAATGGTAGCTAGAGATGAAGTCTACAACCCACACAAGTGGCTCAGGTAGTGCATCTCATCCAGGATGGCACATCAGTGCAAGCTGTGGCAAGAAGGTTTGCTGTTACTGTCAGCATGGTGTCCAGTGCATGGTGGCGCTACCAGGAGACAGGCCAGTACAGGAGATCAGGAGATGCAGAGGAGGCCATAGGAGGGCAACAACCCAGCATCAGGACCACTGCCAGAGCCCTGCTAAATCACCTGCCACAGGTGAGCAGGCGGGCGTTGTTCTTTGTGGTTGGCCCTGGGTTCCTCCTAATGCAAAAAAATGCTAGACCTCATGTGGCTGGAGTGTGTCAGCAGTTCCTGCAAGATGAAGACATGGATGCTATGGACTGGCCGCCCGTTCCCCAGACCTGAATCCAATTGAGCACATCTGGGACATCATGTCCTGCTCCATCCACCAACGCCACGTTGCACCACAGATTGTCCAGGAGTTAGCGGATGCTTTAGTCCAGGTCTGGGAGGAGATCCCTCGGGAGACCATCTGCCAATTCATCAGGAGCATGCCCAGGCATTGTAGGGAGGTCATACAGGCACGTGGAGGCCAAACACACTACTGAGCCTCATTTTTACTTGTCTTATGGACACTACATCAAAGTTGGTTTAGCCTGTGTGTTTTTCTACTTTAATTTTTAGGGTGACTCCAAATCCAGACCTCCATGGATTAATAAATTTGCATTCCATTGATAATTTTGTGTGATTTTCTTGTCAGCACATTCAACTATGTAAAGAACAAGGTATTTAATAATATTATTCCATTCAGCCAGTGTAAAAGCCTCATAGCCGGTGTAAAAGCCTTATAGCCGGTGTAAAAGCTTCAAAGGCTGTGTAAAAGCCTCATAGCCAGTGTAAAAGCCTCATAGCCAGTGTAAAAGCCTAAAAGTCAGTGTAAAGGCCTCATAGGCAGTGTAAAATCCTGAAAGCTGGTGTAAAAGCCTTGTGGCCAGTGTTATGGCCTTATAGCTTGTATAAAAGCCTCATAGCCAGTGTAAAAGACCCGGGGCCAGTGTAAAAGCCTGAAACCTAAAGTAAAAGCATCATAGCCATTGTAAAAGCCTGAAAACCAGTGTAAAAAATTCATAGCCAGTATAAAAGTCTCATAGCTGGTGTTATAGCCTCATAGCCGGTGTTAACGCCTCATAGTCGGAGTTAAAGCCTGAAAGCCAGTGTAAAAGTCCCATAGCCGGTGTAAAAGCCTGAAAGCCAGTGTAAAAGCCTCATAGCCAGTGTAAAATCCTCATAGCCAGTGTAAAAGTCTGAAAGCCAGTGTAAAAGCCTGAAAGCCAGTGTAAAAGCCTGAAAGCCAGTGTAAGAGCCTCATAGCTGGTGTAAAGGCCTCATAGCTGGTGTAAAAGCCTCAAAGCCAGTGTTACGGCCTCATAGCCAGTGTAAAATCCTTATAGCTGGAGTAAAAACCTGAAATCCAATGTAAAAGCCTTGTGGCCAGTGTTACGGCCTCATAGCTGGTGTAAAGCCTCATAGCCAGTGTAAAAGCCTCACGGGCCTGAAAGCTAGGGTAAAAGCATAATAGCTGGAGTAAAAGCCTGATAACCAGTGTAAACGCTTCATAGCCAGTGTAAAATCATCATAGCTGGTTTAAAAGCCTCATAGACAGTGTAAAAGCCTCATAACCAGTGTAAAAGCCTCATAACCAGTGTAAAAGCCTCATCACTGGTGTAAAAGCCTCATACCCAGTGGAATAATTTTACAGCTGGTGGAAAAGCTTCACAGTGGTGGAAAAGTCTCATAGCCAGTGTAAAAGCCTCATAGCCAGTGTAAAAAGCTCATAGCTTGTGTTAAAGCCTTATAGCAGGTGTAAAAGCCTCATAACCAGTGTAAAAGCCTCATCACTGGTGTAAAAGCCTCATACCCAGTGGAATAATTTTACAGCTGGTGGAAAAGCTTCACAGTGGTGGAAAAGTCTCATAGCCAGTGTAAAAGCCTCATAGCCAGTGTAAAAAGCTCATAGCTTGTGTTAAAGCCTTATAGCAGGTGTAAAAGCCTCATAACCAGTGTAAAAGCCTCATCGCTGGTGTAAAAGCCTGAAAGCAAGGGTAAAAGCATCAAAGCCGGTGTAAAAGCCTGAAAGCCAGTGTAAAAGCCTGAAATCCAGTGTAAGAGCCTCATAGCTGGTGTAAATGCCTCATAGCTGGTGTAAAAGCATCAAAGCCGGTGTAAAAGCCTGAAAACCAGTGTAAAAGCCTCATAGCCAGTGTAAAAGCCCCATAGCAAGTGGAATAGCTTTACAGCTGGTGTAAATGCTTCACAGTGGTGGAAAAGTCTCATAGCCAGTGTAAAAGCCTCATAGCCAGTGTAAAAAGCTCATAGCTGGTGTAAAAGCCTCATAGTCGGTGTTAGGACCTCAAAGCTGGTGTTATGGCCTCATAGCCAGTGTAAAAGCCTCATAGCCAGTGTAAAAAGCTCATAGTTGGTGTAAAAGCCTGAAAGCCAGTGTAAAAGCCTCAAGGGCAGTATAAAAGCCTGAAAACCAGTGTAAAAGCTTCATAGCCAGTGTAAAAGCACCCACTGCACTTCACTGCTGGCAAAGGACAGTGGGCAACTTAAATAGAACAAAGCCAGTTTGTGCAAAGGCTTCCAAATTGCGTTATTTTAGTTGCCAGTAAGTAAATGGACAGTCTGACATGCCTATTTGGATGCTATCATCAAAACAATCATCAACCATTCTCTCAAAGGCATGATAGGTAGTGGCAGTAGACATGTCCATGATAGGCATCTTCTTCAATCTTGGCCAGATGTCAAATGCATATGCAGACTGGTCTTCAGTGTTTCCCATCTGAAAATTAAGTTTTTTCCTCACACCACACAGAGAGAAATTAAAGGATGAGATGTGTGCCTGCCACGATCTGCTTCATCTGACAATTTTCGCAACAACAGCCAGCTCTTTGCGTGTCTGCAGATTTGAGCCTGCTGGGAAAAAATGACTCAACATAAGCCTTAAACCTAGAATCTAGTTGATCTTATAATGATCTGACATCAATGACCCTTGGATCCTGGCAAAGTGTATGAAGGGCTTGATCCACCAGTCCTACATATTTAGCAGCATCACTCTGCTTCAATTCCTCCTTCAGCTTCTTCAAGTGCATTTTTAAAAGGCAGATCAGGAGACCGAGGATTAAACACCAGAGATCCTTACTGCTCACGAGGAGGCTTTACTGGAAACACGTTGGTACGCTGGACACAGCAAGATATACTCTATCCTTTTGTGATGCAGGGATTTGACATTATTATTTTCTCTGTTGGTTACAGATTTATGTTTATTTATTTTTTTGTGACTGAATTGTTTACACAGTAAGCACTTTGCACTCCACTTTGCACATGTGGAGTGTCTAATCTAATACAATGGTGGTATACAGGAGGGCAAGTTGTAGGCTTTAAGTATAGTGTAGGCACAGAGTACTGCCCTGAGTGGTGAAGGATGTTGATGTTGGTTTTCATATCAGGGGAATAACCTGTTAAGCTAACAATGTCGGAACTTACTTCACGTGTGGCAACCTTAAAAGGGTTTCAGGATCTTGCACAACACAGAAATAATTCTCCACATCCCTTGAGTGAGGTGCATTCCTGTTCCTCTACCTATGGCATATGTGGAGGTGTAGCTGTGGATGGCCTTTTCCTATCATGCTATCACCATTGACAGACTGGCCGAAGCCAATTTTGTCATAGCATTCAAATAGGCATATCAGACTGTTCAATTAAGTAGGAGTCTATACAAACTAATAGTTTCAGACACAAGTGACAATACCTGTTGCTGAAACAAGTGATTTGTTACTGTGCATAACTGTGCATGTCCTGTATACGACACAAGGGAGAGTGGGGGTCCCAAGAACAATTTCATCTTGCACCTGGTAATAGCAGGATAGGTCCACCTAGTTTGCCCAGCTGTACATATTTAGTTGGTCTAGTCTTGGAGGTTCTTATTTGCACTTTCTATAATGTATTTATGTCCTTCAAGAGATATGGCCATCAGAACACAGTATTGCAGTACCCATGGCCAATGACTGTACCCATGGCCTATGGCTGTACCCATGACCTATGAAGTGGCATCAGAACTGAACACAGTATTATTATTATTATTATTATTATTATTATTATAGTATTATTATTATTATTATTATTATTATTATTATTATTATTATATTATTATTATTATTATTATTATTATTATTATTACTTATTTATTAGGCACCACAAAGTGTCTGGGGAATACAGACAGACAGAATGGATGAGGAAACAAGTTTACATTCTAAAGCATATTGGGGATTTGATACATAGGGGAAATTATACATACACATACTTTAGGGACAATTTAATCAGCTACTAATTAACCCACTGGTATATATTTTGGGATGTGGGAGAAACCTGGAAACCCATGCAGTCATGGGGAAAACATGTAAACTTCACACAGATAAAGTCCTACCCGTGAATCAAACTTAGAACCACAGCATAGCATTGGTGCTATCCGATCAATCCATCTCCAATTATTCAATAGGCAATTTTATTTCAATCTATATATTATCTTTATTCCCCCCTTGCCGTATACTTTAGTCAGTCAAACGGTGCAAGTACTACACTGCAACTGCGGGCCTGTGACATCCCCTGGTGGCTTTCAGCTCCTGCACTGGCGTCCTGGTGTCTCCTGGCAACTAGGACGCCGTGTCTCTCATTATACAGCCCGCATGTGTAATTAAAAGTAGATGAGAGCCGCCAGAGGATGTTGCAGGACCTCGGCTGTGGCGGTAATGGAGGTGCATGCTGCCAGATTATGCTAGCAGTATGTAACACTACCTTCGCTGCTCTAGCTCTTCCTCCTCCTTCCTTATATTCAAATCAATACATCTTCCCAGTTTTTTGTGGTAAAATTAGGTGCCTCTGCTTATATTCAGGGTGGCTTTTAAACGAGTATAATCGAGCAATACCTTACTGTAGCCATAGAGGAAAAGAATAACTATATAAAAGTCAACATTCTTCTAGTATCAAACTATGTAAATCATTATTAACTGACAGTTTATTAAAAAAGCAAAACCAAAACAAAACTGAAAAAGAAGCAAAATAATTCAGAAAACAACCTGCAATACAACAAAGAGAGCCAGCAGAAGAACTGGCTAGATTCAGTGACACTTAACAATGATCTGGCACTAGGCAGAGGAAACTTCCAGTTTATATGAGCTAAGATATTCCATAAGCGGAGACAGCAGGTGCTCCTATCCTAGATAAAAGATAAAAACTCCCACAACAGTTCCCATGTTTGCCTGCAGCTCTCTCTGTAATATCCTTATTTCTTTGTTCCATGCAAAAAGCATTAGCATATGTGACTATCTTGTCCCTAAGATAACCAGATCAATTGATAAACAGAGTTACAAAGGGTAACACGATGTAAATGGGTAACAAGATGTTTTTAAGGTTGGATATTTGTGTTTCCCTTTGATCTTATGAAGCATATGTTAATAAAATAGCTTATCTACCCATAAGACATAGATCTTACATGTGGATATGATTACTAATTCAGATAAGTGGCACTTAAGCAGAAGTCAGTCAGTATTGTTTGTTATTATCACTATAGATATTCTTACATATCACAAAGGGTGCAGATTACAGTACACTGTGCATACAGATGTACAGAACTTGGGCTTGATCCTGAATTAATGACAGGAGGGGAATTTGACACACAGTAAGTGGGAAGCATGTATATTGTACTGCAGGGATTCCCAAACCTGACCACGTGATCTACCAATGGTCCTTGTTTTCCAGGTCTCCATGATGGAGCACAGTTATGCACAAATGTTCTCCAATCTGGAGGGAGTATGGCTTATACATGGGGCTTACCAGGGGAAAAGGTGAAAGTATACGATAACAGTGTATATCAGTGACCACTTTGAGCACTAGAATGAATCATGAAGATACAATGGTAACACTACAAAAAAAATTACCAAGTCTGGATCAGCCGGGATATGGCTGGGATTCTCAGATCAGATCCAGTCTTGAAATAAAGAGAGGAAAGTTAAACCTGGGTAAAGTCATGATGACATGAAGGGGAGGTAATTGAAATTAAAGATAAAATGATGTTTCCTAGTCCAAATGTAAATAACAGTGTAACAATAACACTAGCATAAAAGTGATCTGAGGCTTATTGCATTTTCCTTTAACTTTTTCTACACATACCGGAAAGCAGGGCATGAGTTATACGTTCATGCTATGCAAATGGGAACATAAAATTATTATAATCCAATCAATACTTTTTCATCTTTAACAATGATGACAGTATAATGGTTCAGACTTGCTAGCTTGAGGTGGCCATTGGTATGGACGCCTTTGTGTGACCTCATATTGAACATTTATCCTGGTTGAGTAACTACTTAAAAAACTGTGGAAAAGGAAAAGTCATCTCCACTTTTCAATTCCCGCAGTTTAGTAAATCTAGGTATTTAGCATGAACTCACAAAGGTTGTTTCCTTTTTAAATCTGCTAACGTATCCCTCCACTCTGACAGAGGAACTACAATCTTTTCTGAAAAGAATAACAGGTGTGCATTCTGTTGATGCATAGCTATATCTACAGAGAGCACAGCCACAGACAGAGAGCCACAGACCTAGTCAATACTAACTGTGTGGTTCACCAAAGCTAATCACCCAGTGCGGCGCCCTGAGCGATTGCACTGATCACCCTCCCC
This sequence comes from Platyplectrum ornatum, assembly GCA_016617825.1. Taxonomy (NCBI): domain Eukaryota; kingdom Metazoa; phylum Chordata; class Amphibia; order Anura; family Limnodynastidae; genus Platyplectrum; species Platyplectrum ornatum. The sequence continues at coordinate 42,058 of JABWIB010001358.1, read as the reverse complement.
TAAAAAAAGCCCTGGCTAAACTCCACCTCCTGACTACATACCAGATTTGTATGCCTTTTTTGCACGAAAAAATAGAAGAACTAAATAACATAATTAGATAATGGACAAAACTCAAAAGAAAATATTTCTTTTGAATGTACTTTCAATAATGTTTGTTCCCCACCCAATATCTGTCCTGTTCTCATACCTACGAAAGTATTTCTTGCTCTCAGCAAATATTTGCAGTAAAAAAAGACATTGAAGTGAAATGTCATCGATATATATGACAGACACGCGTACACCTTAAACTGATTCATGTTGTTTCTTTACTGCCCTAAGTGAAAACAAAATAGGAAGAAGAATATATGCGAAAGGGTGTTTATGCAAACTAGTTTTAGCTAGCCATCGGTTAAAGGGAGAGTGCCACATGCAGGACTTTGTTTTCTGCTTCCTGTTGATACAATTAATCCACTTTTACAAGCTTAACAAATAGATCAATTCTATAGATTAAACAGACTATGGGCTTGATCCTGATTTAATCAGATGTTTCTGTTGGTACACAAATGTTTTTGTTCCTTAGCTATGATTGCATCTTAATAACATACCTCCCAACCGTCCCAATTTCAACAGGACAGTACCGCTTTTGGGTGACTGTCCCGCTGTCCCTCCCGCCTCTCAGTTTGTCCCGATAGGGGGACAAACTTTGTTTTTAGAGTTACATTAAATTTAAACATTCACTGTGGTTGCGGCGCTAAAAAGGGGCAGTTCTTGGGTGGGACTGAGACAGGGCTGGGACGGAGTCGGGGTGGGGTTTATATGCCCGAATCTCGGCAGCACACAGTTTGGGAGGTATGTTTATACCTTTAAAATAACCGTATTTTTAATGATTGTTACCGGCATAAAAGACTGCAGTACTATGGCAAGCCCCACCCCTTTTGTGGAAAGGCGCCCAAGTGTATTTAGTAATTTATACTGGAGGGTATGTATTTTCTTATTGATTTTCCTGGCACAGAAGAAAAAATGGCAGATACATATCCAGAGCACTACCCTTAAGTACTACACAGGCATCTCTATAGAAATAAAGATGTGGGATATCAGTAATGGAAACAAATATATGAATGTCCATATATATTATCAAATGAATGAATGTTCAGATGTAGATGGTTTTTCAAAGACAGTCTATCTGAAATGTGTTCGACATTTATTTTCTCCATAGAATGTTCCACAGAATCCTCCTCCATAGATTCACAGATTTCAATATTTATAAGCACCCAAAAAGGAGAAATGAAATGCACAGAGCGAAAACTGTAAAGGAACTGCTGAATGATTGACAAACAACTCACATGTGATTCCTTTTAGTAGTCTTCCTCTGTGTAGGAGCTAAATTTAATAAGCAGGGTGATTGCAGGTAGATTGAAATGTGGGGATGTTGCCCATAGCAACCAATCACATTTAAGCTGTCAGTTTTATTTTACATACTGGAGATGTGAGCTTGAATCTTATATCCCATAGATACTCCCAGGTTGGCAATCCTCCATGGGCTATAGCCCTTGCAATAGAAAAAACTTCAAATGAATAGTATAGAAAATATTTATTAATGAACTAAAATGGTGTGAAAATAAATCGGTGCCAATGTTCTGATGTTTCACAAATACCAGCTACCGATGTAATAAAGGGGGCCCAATTCAACAGCAGGTTAAAGGGTGAAAGGGACTTACAGACTAACACACGAACACAATACCAACAATGCGTTTCGATACATACAAGTATCTTTTTTTTTATTACTAAAGCTGGCCATACACTATAAGATAAATTGATCCAATCGTAAGATTTTCCAAGAGTGGATAAAACCATGTTGAATTGCAGGGAAGGTAAAATGAATGTCAGTGTTTGACCTGATGTTTCACCTAACTACCCTGGTAAATGGTGTTAACCAGGGTAGTTTGTGAATTACCAGGGTAATTCATCAGTGTGAACGGGGTTATGGTAATTCAGAGGCCCAGCAAACTACCCTAGTAGTAAAAGACTGAATTACCAGGGTAGTCAGTGTGAACGGGGTATTAGCCTACCAACAATCCAGACTCTTACCCCCACAAATTAAACTGTAAACAGAGGACAATAATCAGGAAATGATCCCTGGGTCCAGCAGACAGTAACAGGCAAGCCTGGCATATGAAAAGATAGTCACCATTAGGCATCCCCTGCAGCTTGGTGAGCACGACCAGGAGCAACACAATCCAGCAAGGCAGAGGCTTCCATGGAGGAATTAAAGAAGCGGGGAACATCATCCACCATAACAAGGAGTCTAGCAGGATACAACCAGGGGCGTAGTTAAAGGTTCATGGGCCCAGGTGCAAAAGGTCGGTTTGTCCCCCCCCCCCTACTTATATATAAAAAAAAATTATATCTGTTTACCCACTTGTATGTATGAATGTGTGTATGTATGTGTGTATGTATGAGCTTATGTATGTATGTATGTATGTATGTATGTGTGTGTATGTATGTATGAATGCGTGTGTGTGTATGTATGAATGTGTGTGTGTATGTATGAGCATATGTCATGGTTGCCAACTCTCCCTGAATATCAGAGAGACTCCCTGAAAAGTGGGAGATCTCCCTGACTCCCTGAAGTGCTGGATTATCTCCCTGATGCTCATTCAGTTGAAGAAGACATTGTGTTATGATGATAGAAATCACACATTGTGTTATATTTCTATAAAGATAATGAGGTTAGTGGATCCTATTTACATCTATTCACAATAAATAGTGAAAGACAAAATTAATCAACAAAACAGAACTAAGGTGGATCTTCACTCTCAAATCACTACACCCAACAGGTCTGAATATAGATACGGACTTCCTACCAATACTAACATAACAGAAGTCAGACCTATGCCCCAAAACAACCCCCACCGCTGGAACCACCCAATCTGATACATTGCAACTTCACCACATATACAACAACCTCCATACCTCTACCCTGAATACAGGCAACTTCAACAAGCCATAACCACCACCAGAGACCGACAAACCCCACCCTTCATGGAAACCCCAGAATCAGTATCAATAACCAGAGATCACCAAACTCCACCCCCTGAGATCACAAAACCACCACCAGAGACCGACAAACCCCACCCTTCATGGAAACCCCTGAATCAGTATCAGTAACCAGAGATCACCAAACTCCACCCCCTGATAGAGACCTTCTAAGCACTATCAGTAACTGTAACCAAAACCCACCCCTCAACAAACCCCCCTCCCCCTTTTTATCCCTATCTACCTATCAGAACCAACCACACCTACCTACCCACCCACTTACCAAGATATATAAAGACACACTGGAATTTACACCATTACCCCTGAGGAAGTCTGCATAACAGACGAAACGCGTTGGGACAAATACAGACACCAAGACTTTTTATCAGCTCATGTAATTTATTGATTCATTTATTTATTTTACTTTTGATGAATTCACACAATAAAATGTTGCCATAAAGAAACGATCTGTTGCAAAATATCACCTCCAACACGGCCGTAACCAGACAGAGGCACTTGCTCACGCACCCACTGCCTAGCGGGAGACCTAACAACGGAAACCACGACCACCACCTGGAAGCAACCAGGACATCGATCCGTGCTGCGAGGTTAGAGTGCGCCCACTAGTAATCCCCGAGACGATCCGACTCCGCAATACCCACAGCTTGCCGTCCGGAAGACGTCACAACGCTGCGACAGCACGTGGAAACACCGCACGTCAGACGCCGCGACGAGACAGACCAGCACCCTGCGTTCCAGAGGACGTCATACGGCCGCGACGCCACGAAGAAGACGGTACACGTGAGACGGCGTGACAGGGTAGACCCAGAAGGCACGTGGGACCAACACCAAACTACACCAGCACGAGTGAGCCTACAAACAAGAAAGCAGACAATGGGGGAAATTCACAAAAGTCGAGTTTCGGTAACCCGCGGCCGCGATAAACTCGCAGCCGCGAGGTTACAAGTACGCAGGCGCGAGGTCACCGCGTCTGCATTG
>JABWIB010001358.1:0-17536 GCA_016617825.1 Platyplectrum ornatum | reverse complement strand
TTGAGGTGGGAGAATAGGTTGTTGACTTTCCTTGCATGCATTACATATATTTCCAGAGAAATCTTCTGGTAGAGCCGTGTTGCATACAGTGCAAGGTGCCACATTTTTCTTCTTATACCGTGCCTTACGGTCCGTCCTGGTCTTACTTGACTCAGATCTACAAATGAGACATCTATTATATCATGTAGTACATAAGGCAGGAGAAGAAACCACATATAAGTGCAGGCATTTGCCACGAATACAGACATAGCCTTTTGCACCTAATATACAACAGCTGGTGACGTTACACGGACCCGGTGTCATCAAACAGAAGGTATGGTTTAAGGCATCAGCACATAACCACCTCCACAGGAAAACCCATATTGTATGCATAGTAATAAACAGTCTGCAGGACCCACACGGTAGCAGACTAAGAAACATTGCAGAGTATACATCAACAGTACATTGTTGCTCCATGAGGAATAAATAAAGATAGCAAAATACTGTATAAAACTTGTTTACAGTATAGCCAACATCAAGCATAATAATAGAAAGCGCAGACAGGCATAAGGAACTATGAACTTGCTCCTGCCAGCAGACTGGTCGGCGGCCGCGGGGAGCGCTCTGCTGGATCTTCAGGCAACGCTGCACGATGTCCCCTGCGTGAAGGTAAGAACAGGAAAGAGAAAGACACAGAGGGCAGGCGGTGGGAGGTTCTTATACTGCCGGGTCTTTCTCTTTCCTGTGTGAAGGGACCAATGGAATGTCCTCCAATGGTTGTGCTGCCATGGGAGGACAGGGAAAATGTAGTTAAACAGTCAAACAGAAAATGGTATGGACAAAATATAAAATGTAACTTTTAATAGTCAATCACTAAAAACGACTCAATTGTCTCAATAAACATAGGTGCAATAAAGTGGCTAATTAAGCAAAAGACTTAGGCATTGAGAAACTGGGTCACACAGAAGGTATCCTAATATGTCCCTAATGTCGCCCTTGGTCTAGTGAACTGCACTATACAGATAACCCTGCCTATAACACAGAGCACCCGCCCCAATAGGGGCGACCCCGACCGGAACGTGGTCTGTGCTAATCTAAATACACCATAACTCTATTATTCCAGTGTCTTATAACTACATATAGCCTAAATGCAAACAAGACAAACAAAAAATAATGAGAAATAAGGTATTTACACAGGATGTAGAACAACGGGTTTGTACCAAAATGCATACAAGAAATATTACCAGAAACGCAAAGGTCTAGCATATCTTCTGCTACTTGACTTTCATCAATTTAGTCAACCAAAAGAATGCTGTTTAAATTCTCAACAATACATGTAAGGTTTCTTCTTGCTATGGCAAGTTCTTAAGGAGAAATAACAATCATTAACCAAATAAGTTCAGGATACAGTTATTTGCATGCTAACAGAAAGCAGCTAGAAGGTACCCATTACATAAACACAGCATGACAGTGACATTACCCCCATATTAAGACAGGATAGATCGCACCCATTTCATTTGTAGAGCAACATCATGCATAGGCAGTAGAGGTTCACAAGGGAACACAGACCCGGAGCACATGTGGTGTCTCTCTGCTGTAAGCGCTGGTCATTAGTGCAAGAAGCAACCTTACATGTATTGTTGAGAATTTAAACAGCATGCTTTTGGTTTAAGTACAAATTGTTTAATGTACATAATAAGAAAATGAAGGTGCTGTATGTTTGTAACAGTACAAGTAGATGTGGGTCAGTTTGCTTTTCAGTACGCTAGTAGCTGTCACATTGTCTGTGTGGTAAATATTTACTTCTTGCTGTGATTTGCTAGTTTAGTTATGAAAAGAGCAATATTAAAAGAGAGATTGAAATGCGGAATATTAAACTTCTTATATTGCAAATGGTGATGGATTCAAAGTGATTTACTAAAGTTTGGAGATGTTGCCAATAGCAACCAGTTAGATTCCAGATCTTACTTTTCTATTGCATACTACGGAATGTCATCTACAATCTGACTGGTAGCTATGGGCAAGTTTTACATTTTTCTTCATTTTTTCTACATTTTTCATCTAATATACCCCACCTACTTGCACCTACAACCCACTCTGCTGCCAGAACAAAACACAAATCTTAATAGATGAGCAGACAGAGCATGATCAGCGTCTGGTCATTTAGAGGTGATAATAAGTAAATTTGGAATTGAGGGTATAGTCCATTTGGAGTGGCATTAATGTAATTTGGAGAAACCCGGATTAAATGATAATATCCAATTTACACATGCTACATGCAAAAGTTGGCTGTTAGAATGTACTACACATTTCCAGAAGTGGTACTAATGCTGGGTCCACATTACAAAGATTATCTAATCAAAAAATAAACAACTGTTTCAGCAGACATCTGTTCAATGTGTACTCACCAAACAGGCTTCAGGTTCATTTTGGACAGTGTGTAGTAGTTGGATTTGATTAGTAGCTTCTCATATATCTGATCAACGATGTTGGATGTTGATTATACCAAATTTAAATGGTATGGAAATATAGCACAGATTCTCAACAGTGTTACTTTTACACGGTTATTTGCTTGGGCTAGGAAACATCATCTCTCACCTCTAATACAGTTTACAGATGAAATTCACCTCCCCTGCAATTTATTATTTATTATAATTTATATAATGGTTTTCCCCAGGTATAACTTTCTCTCTTTTCTACCCTGGATTTGGTTCAATGTCTCATTTAGTAACTGCTTAAACATTCAGCCACCGTTAGCTCTAGCGGTGGAGACAGATGATGATCAGCTCTGTAGCCAGAAAGTAATTTGATTTCCACTGGCTGCAATGCTGGGGACCTTCTCCTGCAACCATGACAGATGATGAGTTTTTTAATCTATTTATTTATTTATTTAGTTTATGGATGAATTAATGTTCTATCGAGGAATTAAATAGAAGGCAATACACCTTTCCTCTTGCCAACTCAAAAATAAAATCTTTCCGATGCTCCTGCTAGCTACATCCTGTAGCAGATAGTGTGAGGACACAAAGGAACAGATTCAGATTTTAGGCACTATTGACTTCCAACTTACTCAAGAGTGGAAAAAAAATCATGTTGAATTGTAGGGGAGTTAAATTTCATTAGTTGCAAACAGTAATAGATTTGAGAGATGATGTTTCCTAACCCAAGTCTAATAACAGTGTAACAGTATGACTGGTCAGTATCTTTGTGCAAAATGCAAAAATAGTAATAAAAAAGATTTTTCAAGAGTGGGTAAAACCATGTTGATTTGCAGGGGAGGTAAATGAATGTCAGTGTTTGCATGCAAGGAGAATACTTTTTTTTTGCATGTTGCACACAGATACTGACCAGTGTTGCTGTTATACTGTTATTAGACTTGTGCTGGAAACATCATCTCTCACCTGTAATACTGATTGCAATTAATTCAGTTTGCCTCCCCTGCAATTCACCATGGTTTTGCCCACTCTTGAAAAATCTGTCGATTGGATACAATTTTACCGTGTGTACCTGGCTTAACATTCATTTTACCTCCCCTGCAATTCAACATGGTTTCTCCCACTCTTGAGTAAGTTGTGAGTTAAGCTGGGCACACACGGTAAGATAAATTGTTCCAATTTATGGATTTTTTCAAGAGTGGACAAAACCATGTTGAATTTCAGGGGAGGTTAAATGAATGTTAGTGTTTGCATGCAGGGAGAATACTTTATTTGTGCATTTTGCACAGAGATACTGACCAGCGTTACTGTTACACTGTTATTAGACTTGTGCTAGGAACCAGCATCTGTAGTCCTGATTGCAATTAATTCAATTTGCCTCCCCTGCAATTCAACATGGTTTTGCCCTCTCTGGAAAAAATCCTTGAATTGGAACAATTTATCTTACCGTGTGTGCCTAGCTTAAGTCAATAGTGCCTAAAGTCTGAATCTGGTCCAAAGTGTTCGACTCATTTAGATTCCCAGATTTCATGTCAGTTGAACGTAGCAGTCTTTCGGAAGCCCAGCCCATATATTCCTAACAAGATGGAAAGGAAAGATTACGTTTAGAAAAACAATAAGGAACATTTTCTATTTTCTTCTTGAGGAAGCCATTACAGACATCTAAGGCCAAGAAATCTTAGCTTACTGTATTTACTCCCCCCAAAATATCTATTCTAAAAAAAAGTGTGTGCAATTGTGAGGTACAACATGTTATTATACAAAGCATGTAAATAGTACTTTTTAGAAAAATCTAATAGAATCTAGGTTTAAAAAGTCATTAGTTAGATAACTTTTAGATACATATTTTTTATTATTATGATTATTATTTTTTTTAAACTGTTTGTTCTATTTGTATGTACAAAAGTATAATATATATTTGTATATACATAAATATAATAAACATAAACAGAACAGAACAAATAACAGACTGACAATATGCAAAACAACACACAAAAAACGTATGTGTGCCATCCACGGGACGATTCTTACCCAAAACCCAATAGAAATAACAACATACTCACATTCCAGCTGTCTTCGCTGGGCACCGGTCTTAAATGGTTTCCTTCTTGTATGGAGAGACTCCCAGCGAAGACAAAAACTACAAACTGAAGGTAACCTACTTATCAGTGAACAGGTTACTCCCTAATGTAGTTCTATTACCCTAATAGAACACAGACGGGACCAAAATTACCCTACCTCGTTACTTCTCACTTCCAGGACTTTGCCTTTAATGTACCTTACCTCCTGTACGCCTATGCACCAAGCCGAGAGGAGATGTGACCGCATAGGTGGGGGGGAGTTTAACCCCTTTAGTGCTGTGGCCACTTAGGTACTAGGGGAGTTTAACCTCTTTAGTGCTGTGGCCAATTAGGTGCTGGGGGAGTTTAACCTCTTTAGTGCTGTGGCCACAATCATGATTTTGTCCAACAATATAAATAAATAATGTGTTCCCTTTTTAAATCCCAACTATTGGTGTCTGTATCTTTATTTTGTAAAGGTGTGTATGGATGCCTGATGTTTGGATGGGCACTAAAGCTGGCCATACACTATGAGATAAATTGTTCCAATCGTAAGACTTTACAAGAGTGGGCAAAACCATGTTGAATTGCAGGGGAGGCAAATTAAATAAATTGCAATCAGTATTACAGGTGAGAGATGATGTTTCCAGCACAAGTTTAATAACAGTGTAACAGTAACAATGGTCAGTATCTGTGTGCAAAATGCAACAATAAAGTATTCTCCTTGCATGCAAACACTAACATTCATTTTACCTCCCCTGCAATTCAGCATGGTTTTGCCCACTCTTGAAAAATCTTACAATTGGAACAATTTATCTTATAGGTTCTCATCGGATCTATAAAACCACTTCCTAATGTTGGTATTGGTTCTTGGAACTGGTTGTTAATGAATACCAGCTGCGCTCATTAAACCTAGTTATGCTGCGCAAGCAGGGCCAGCACGCCCATTAGGCGAAGTCAGGCTAGGGCGGGCGGCCGGCCGGGAGGGTGGACGGGACCACTCCGCCGCCCTCCGCGGTAGTTTGGACGAGGCGTGACGTCATCACGTCACGGCGTAACGTGACGACTAGCGCCGATTCAAAGGGTCGCAGTGCTAGGTCTGTCTAGGGTGCCCGCAGACCTAGCGCCAGCCCTGTGCGCAAGCGCTGTGCATCTCTGCCCAGTGTCCAGATAATAACCGGGACTGGTTGCCAGAGCATAAGCGTAAGTAGGAAACATTGGCAGCATAATTAAATATAGCAAATCATCTTTACAGAACATTTATGTTTTTCAGATCTCAGTAGTCTAGATATACTTCAGCAATTATAAGGGTAAATGGACAAACTGGTAGGCGGTGAGTTTTTTTTTTTTTTTTTTATACAAATTCAGTTTTGTCCCAATCGCAGATGGGAATAAGCAGGTCTTGGGTGGAGTCAGGGTGAGGCTTGGGTGGAGCCATTGGGAATAGAACCGGTTGTTAATTTATTTGAATCCCACCACTGAATATAGGCCATAGTATACTTTAGTATACATAGTAATTATATTTATCCCAAGCGTGTTTAAATTCTTATATTGTATTAGCCTCTACCACTTCTGATGGGGTCTATTCAATTTATCAACTACCCTTTTAGTGAAATAATTCTTCCACACATTTCCTCTGAACCTAGCAGTTTATGTATGCCATACCTCCCAACTGTCCCGATTTCAGCGGGACAGTCCCGCTTTTGGGGGCCTGTCCCGCTGTCCCTCCCTCCCCAGTGTTTGTCCCGCTAACGGGACAAACTTTTTTTTTCAATTAAATGCCGCCAGTCGAGGCGGCAAAAAGGGGCGGAGCTTGCCCGTGGAGGGGCGGAGTTAGGGCGTGCCAGAGGCGGAGTCGGGGCGTGCCAGAGGCGGAGTCGGCCGGGTCCGGGGGCGGGGCTTATTTGTCCCGCGGCCCCGACCTCCAAAGTTGGGAGGTATGTGTATGCCCTTTTGTTATAATATATATTACAGTCAGCTGTATACATCGAATATAAGGGAACTGTTGTGTATACACATTTTCTTAAATTGATGCCACAAATAGCATCTATACATGCATGCATGCATCCAGGGCTGGATTAACAATGGGGCTGATGGGACTACAGCCCCAGGCCTCTGTTAATTCGGCCCATTCATTTTCGGTCCATTCATGTAATTCAGGCTGTGCACAATCGCTTAAGATCCCCTCCCACTACCTCCCTTTCTACAGGACCTGCAGTCTGCTCTATCAATTCCCCCTCCCCTCTCCATAGGAAGAGCTGCAGAATGTGTTTGTAGACAGAAAGGTATTATCTCTTATCCCCCTCTGTGTCTGTACTGTCTCTCTCTGTGTCTGTACTGTCTCTCTCTGTGTCTGTACTGTCTCTCTCTGTTTCTGACTGTCTCTCTCTGTTTCTGACTGTCTCTGTGTGCTGTGACTGTCTGTCTGTGCTGTGACTGTCTGTCTGTGCTGTGACTGTCTCTCTGTGCTGGTGCTGTGACTTTCTCTATGTGCTGGTGCTGTCTCTCTCTGTCGGTGCTGGTGCTGTCTCGCTCTGTCTGTGCTGTTACTGTCTCTGTCTGTTCAGGTGCTGTCTCTTTCTGTCTGTGCTAGTGCCATTTCTCTCTGTCTGTGCTGTGACTGTCTCTCTATCTCTGTCTGTGCTGTGACTGTCTCTCTCTCTGTGCTGGTGTTGTCTCTTTCTGTCTGTGCTGGTGCTGTCTCTCTCTCTGTTTATGCTGTAACTGTGTCTCTCTCTGTGCTGGTGCTGTCTCTCTCTGTTTATGCTGTAACTGTCTCTCTCTCTGTGCTGGTGCTGTCTCTTTCTGTCTGTGCTGGTGCTGTCTCTCTCTGTTTATGCTGTAACCAGGGGCGTACCTACAAAAGGTTGGGCCCCATAGCAAACCTTTTAACGGGGCCCCATTCCCTATTTATTAGATAGATACCCAGGCCTCCTAGGGCTGCGGGCCACATAGCAGCCGCTATGCCTGCTATAGTGGTAGTTACGTCCCTGGCTGTAACTGTCTCTCTCTGTCTGTGCTGGTGCTGTCTCTCTCTGTTTATGCTGTGACTGTCTCTCTCTGCCTGTGCGCTCTCTCTCTCTCTCTCTCTCTGTGCTCGCTCGCTCTCTCTATGTGCTCTATGCTCGCTCTCTCTCTGTGCTCGCTCTCTCTCTCTCTCTCTCTGTTTCACACACACACACACACACCCTTAATCTGGCCCTGCGTGCATCAGATTTTATTAGTACTTTTCTAATGTATTTTAAACATTTTGTATGCATTGAACAGTATAAGGGGCCGGCTTAGTTCATTAACATGCAAGCTCAGCTTGCACACAGGTCTGGATCAGGTCCTATGTAATATTTATTGTTTTTTGAAAGACAGTATAATACTGTTTTATTTACCCTGGCATCATCATCTGTAGTTATGTCACTGCTTCTAATGTCCCATTCCTATAAATACAGACCAACTGCTGTCACACTCACATATCACTCAAGCCTCTGGACACACCCGACTCCCCCCACGTCCTGTCCCTTTTTGTGCCGCGAGCCGCGATAGATTACAAAAAACAAAGTTTGTCCCCCTTAGTGGGACAAACTTGGAATCAGGAGGGACAGCGGGACAGTCCCCCAAAAGCGTGACTGTCCCGCTAAAAGTGGGAGGTATGCACTCAAAATCATAAATGTAAACATAATATTATAAATTACTGTATTATAAATTAGATGATGATTAAAGGGCAGGACATACAGGGGGATGAATGGCAGGGCTGGGGGCACACATACACACAGCAACATGCACACTGTCGCCTGTTTAGAGGGTGGCCCCTGAAGGCCATCCTGCATGTTTTTTTTTCCTTAAATATAATAATACAGGCATTATTATAATATATTATATTATATATTTTTCCCATTAAGGTCAATGGCCATTCCGCCTACATGTACAGGGGCATCTTATAGTGGACCTCCACTCCTTCAAGGATCTCCATTCTCCATCTCAATATAACTGCCTTTACACATTTAGTTTATGGATTGATATAATAGATAAATACTTTTACCTGTTTTCTGGAAGGAAAATATATTTGTAGCAATTAAATACAAAGAAAATGGGTGGTACCAGTAAGTCTTTCAAAAAAACACATTTTTAATCTGAAATAACCTGAACTTTAGTTTCTCCACATAATTAAAATATTTCATAGTTAAAAAAGTAGGCAGGTTTACACTGCTGCCCAAACACTCTGATTGTGTGTAATCCACAATCAGAGCAACTGAGATCTTTGCTTGCCTCTAAGCAGGCCCCCAAAAAGCTTCAGGTAACACCCCTGCCCCCTGGCCCACAATCCTCCCCTGGCCATACAGCAAGTGGAATTCTTTTGTATGTGTTATTCATTGCTGCTACACCATAATAGTGTTATGGACATGTTCACAAGTGTTGCGTACAGTAAAAAAGGACAGACAACAATACCGTTTAATAAGTTTGTCAGTAAAGCCCACTTTATGCATTGAATAGAGGAAAATCTTACTGCAACATTTTATCATAAGCCAATCATCATAATCCAGTTTTACCATATTGTTTCATATTTGAAAAATATTTTAATATGCCTGCTATGCGATGTAAAATGTTATTTGTGCAGGGACCTCCCCTTTAAATGGGTGACTGATCACACCACATATCTGGGAGTCAAACCCACGAGGAACCCAGCCCTCCTATTCGAGGCCAACTATGTGTCGACTATGCCTGCTCTTTCGCGAGAGCTGGATGGCTGAGATCCCTGCCATTGTCCTTCCTGGGGCGTGCTAACCTTATCAAAATGGTCTCCTTCCGTGACTGGCTGCAAGGGAAGGAAACATATTCAAACTACTCCTTTGAGGCGGAGTTCCTTGCTAATGTCCATCCTATTTGTTTTCTCCACCAGCATGACCAGGAGGTTACCCCTCATTTGCTTGAAAATCCCCTGATATGGTCTACGTGCAAGGTGTGGCACTTTTTCCGCTCACATTTACACCTTAATGCGCATCACTCGCTCCACCTTCCCTTTCTCAGCAACCCTGAATTCCAACGGGAAAGGGATCGTATCCTTTCACGGTCTGGTCGCAGGAGGGTGTTACATGTGTTGGGGATCTGGTAGATTGTTGCTCAGGAAAACCCCTCACTTTCCTTAGGGCTGCCTATAAGTTCCCTATATTCGCGCTCACCAACTGGCCTTCCTCCAAGCACAACACTATTTAGCCGCCATTGTGCGCCTCCTTTCACAGGAGGACCTATTTAATAGTTTAGATACCAGGCTCCGCTCCACTAATGACCTGCCAAAGGCCATCTCTTGTAATTATAAGCTGTTGCATACCCCTATGCGTCATGAGTCTCTCTAGATGGCTCCCTCTTTTCCCGTCCCTTACCTGTACCGACCTACTGGCTGCCCTCAACTACTCTAGAAAAACTCTGTTCCAGTACCATCACCTCTTCCTGAAGCTGTTTTACTACTCCTACTGCTACCCATTACAGTCTTACCGTATTGGCGTAACTGCCTCTCCGGCCTGCCCCCGTTGTACCATGGATGAAATGGATTTACTACACTGGCTTTGGAGCTGTCCCCTAGACCGCCGTTTCTGGCTTTCTATAAAGCATTTTGCAGACACCCGCTTGATTAATTATATCCCCTTCACTGCGGAATGGCCACTTTTTGATATCGTCCCCCTGAACAGCGCATTGCGAGAGGCTGTCGCAAACTACTGCTCTGCATAGGCACAGCGGCTAAAAAGTCTATCCTCTAGACGTGGCTTGGTCCTGCGTCCCCCCCATTTGCTTTGTTCTGGGAAAAACTGCATTTCCTGTTCAGGATGGACTGACTAGAATCCCTGCTGGGACCGCAAGGTTGAGAGTTTCATTACCACTTGAGAATCTTATCTGCTTATGCTGCCCCCTGCCACCCAGCGCACACTGGCTACAACATGGTACGCAACCCGAGTCGCACTGCCCCCTTCCCAACTGGACCCAGCCCCCTGAAGACATAGAGATGCAAATCACCCTGAACCCTGTGATAACCTACCACTGGCTCCGCTGTAATGTGACTGTATCATGATGATGTATAACAACAGTTGTTTAAGCACCTTGTATTGCTTTACTCTTTTCTGTTCAAGCATGTTGGCACCTTTTGTCTTTGATGTTTTCATATTGTAACTGGCACAGTGTACCAATAAAAACTTCTTTTGAAAAAAAAAAATTTATTTGTAAAGTGCTTGATTCTCTATTCTTCTAATTAATAAATGAATAAAATCAGTGCAAAGAACCCATGTTTTCTTTATTGACAAAATACTGTATATACTTGAGTATAAGCCTAGTTTTTCAGCACTTTTTTTTGCTGAAATTTCCCCCCTCAGCTTATACTCGAGTCATTTTCCTGTATGATGTCAATAAGTTATCCCATTTTTTTTTAGGCGAAATTAGGAGCCATGGCTTATATTCGGGTCGGCTTATACTCGAGTATATACGATACCTCATACGCCTGTACATCCGCTGTTAGTGAAGAACCTGTTGCAGATAAGAAAAGATCCTCCCATTTCTGTTAATATCCCAAGTTAAGTGTGGGGTGTCACATGTGTTTGGGGGAAACAGGGGCAGGACCAAGTTTGTCTCATTTTTCCCCATATCATTCATGGCAGAAAGAAAACCCTCCAAACTTGCCAATACATAATTTGAGACCAGGCCAGCCTAACATTCAGCCACAGTGACTTAAAGTCTGACATATCCCGCTTCATGAGGGCCATAAGGACACAGGACCTGACCCTTGTAAAATCATTACCCTCCACTTGGATGATAATCCATGTCTGGATGCCAAGGAACCCAGCCACTGTATCAAACCCTGGAAACCAACCCAGGGGAGATCGTGGGTGCAGAAGTAACGCCCTCCCCATTATAAAACAAAAGAGTGTCCAACAATCTAATCTCTCTGAGACAGGGCCCCTGTAGCAAAGCAAAAACAATGATGACTAGACAATGCCAGCAAGCAAAATATCAATAAAGAGGGAGGGATAAGAAGTGGAGATAGAAGATGAAAGAGGAGACGTCAGCCAACCCCAAGCAAGACCATGCTGTGGTGACAGCTCCCACAAAACCTACAAGGGAACCACCAGCCAATTAGGCACCCTTACTGTGAGGAAAATAGGAGAAACCGCACCCCTTGAGGGCAGGCAACTGAAGTCCAAGCTTGCCCGAGACTGGCCACTCAGCACACAAAAGTGATGTTATGTTGCAAGCAAGCAGCACCACGTGACACAACAGACTAATAGCCAGAGGGAAGAGGCCTGCTACTGGTTGGTGGACTGGACCACCCCCAAGTTGTTGCACAAAAAGCAATACTGCTGTTCTCCAGTCGGGATTATCACAACTCTACAGCAGCAACAATGGGCAATAGCTCCAGCACCAACAAATTGGCAGTCAGGCCTCTGCCTGCCCACAACTCTGGTCAAGGGACCATGCACCACACTCCTTGAAAATAAGCACCGAAACCCATGGAACCAGCTGCGTTTGTGAATAACTCCAGTTCACCGCTGGTTGCCACGTGCTAGTGCCAAATTTGGCCCCGTCCAGGAATCGGACCCAAAGGGCCTTGGGCATTATCATAAACTGTGAAATAAATCTGCTTCTGGAGTGGCACAGCTGGGGCATGCACTCAATTCAGTAAGGCCTGATTAAAAATGTCTCATTGGAGAAAAATAGGAGTAGTGGAATAATTTGAGAAACATATCCAAGTATTGAGCAGAGGGAAGGGATCATCTAGCAAAAATAAGGCTTTGAGAAGGTCGTCACAGGGCAATGGGGGAAGCAAAGACACCCAGCTGGCCATCCCTATCCTCAGAGTGTCGTTATGAGGTTCGTAATAGAGAAAAAGCATAAAAATTAACAATTGCCCAACTTTTTAAAGTAGGAGAGCATAAAATCGGTGGAACAGGTCATTAGGGGACAGGTGGCAGAGGATGGAAAGGGCATAGTGGGGACCTGGAAGTAGGTCAATAGGTTTCCTGAAGAAAAAGAATGTCTTGTTTGAGCTTTTTGAGTTGTGCCAAGACCTTATGACACTTAACCAGGGAATTAAGACACCTCCACATTCCAGGAGACTAACCCCAAGGCACTGGGAGCAAAGGGGTTATTACATGAGGAAGTCCACCCCAGCAGGCAAAGACATATCATGGAACATGCTGCACTGGGGGGAAGGGGGGGGGGGGCGGATAAATATTTCTCTGCCTAACGGGGATTAGAGACAAACAGTGTAGAGCCATCGACAGCTACTCGCAACTTAGCCGGGTACAGTAAAGCAAATCTAAGGTTGAATGAGTCCTTAAATTTTCATGAGGGCATTATCAGGTTAGAAATAGCTTGCGCTATTGTTGAAGAAGAGTGGCAACTATAGTTAATTTGATTAGCATAAATTGATATTGGAAAAGACTGGTGCTATATGTGCTATATTTTATGTGGAAAGTGAGTGTGCTCTGGGGTACTGGGACCTTTACTACCTAAACGGTAAAGTCTGGTTACTGTCAAGCATTTGTTATTATCGGCACCGCACTAGTAAAGTCTGGTTCCTGCCAAGCATCTGTTATTATCGACAANGGACCAGTAAAGTCTGGTTACTGGCAAGTATCTGTTATTATCTGCAACTCACCGGTACAAGTCCGGTTCCTGCTAAGCATCTGCTAATATATGTATCTCACCGGTACAAGTCCAGTTGCTGCAAAGCATCTATTTTTGTCTGAACTTCACTGGTACAAGTCTGGTCCCTACCAGAACTCACCGGTACAAGTCCGGTTCCTGCTAAGCATCTGCTATTATATGTATCTCACCGGTACAAGTCCAGTTGCTGCAAAGCATCTATTTTTGTCTGAACTTCACTGGTACAAGTCTGGTCCCTACCAAAGCTCACTTGTAATAAATGGACTATGTCCTATTGCATATTTCCGGTATTAACCACTATTGTTTATTTATCTGCATCTTCTGCCAGAACTACTCACTGTATGTCACAATTCATTATTAAACATACTCAATTCCAGTTTGATTCTGCCCAGTCTTTATTTACCCAAGGTTCCTGTGATAGTAACCCAAAAGGTGAAACATATATTGGAAATTACAATGGGTTTATCTGAACTGAAAGAAAATTACTCCAGTACATCTGGACTTAGCTGTTTGAAATTCAAACAGGCCGTAAATATACAAAAACCATCTAACAACAGAGAAAAAACATAAAAGACTCCTCACCCACCCCACATTTCACCATAGCAGTCGCAAGTGCTTTTTTTATCATTGTCAGTTAGCGCAAACATATCCACGAACTTCCCTCTCTTTATCTTATCCCATTCGGAATGTCTAATCTGCCAATATATAGATAAGTTCTCACATACCATAGCAGGCACCCGATTTCTAACCACCTCACCACGGGACTTGCCCAGCCTATCTGTACCACCCCCATACTGCAAAGATTTACGCAGCAACCTCATAACCTTGCGAGGCAGAATTTGAGAATCAGAGAGACTCATCCATCTCTACCTCCTGACTGCTTTTAGCAGCAGCTGACCTAGTCAAAGGAGGACCTGCAATGAGAGAGATTAGCCACAGACACCGGAACATTCACCACTACCAACTCAGACTTTCTACCCATCAGACTCCCTTCCCAGGACTTACCCACTGATGGCGGAGGAACCCCGTAACCTGGCCAGCTGAAGGATCCATTAAAGGTACAATGGTGAATGGGTAGGGTAGCCGACCGGTACCCATTGACTGGGGCCATCATTGACTGGGCAACATACCGGGGGGACGACCCATTGTGGAACAGTCAGTCTCCCCATAAACCACCCCCTGCGTATCCTTCCCGACCACTGTAACCTCTCCTGGTCAATTTACCACTGCAACCTTCCCCGATCTATTTACTGCCACACTCCTCTACAGGGCTGAAGCTGATGAAGGGCTGGAAACTGTCACCTGGTCTGGCATAGATAGCCCTAACTGCCCTAGCGGGCCGTGTAGCCGAAGCCACCAGACTTGCCGGGGGCTCCGATGCCAAACCCGCGAGCCACACATCTGTTCAAGACCTAAAGTGCGGCCATCCAAAGGCCTTGCCGACGACTCCCTGTAATGGAAAGGCGTCGGCCAGGATCTAACATGGCGCGACATACCTGCAAAGAAGTGGGGGTGTGGGGAGCAAACAGGGAAAGAATAGGCGGCAAAGGGAAAAAGGAGGGGTTGAAAAGACCCGAAGGAAATACCACGAATAAACACAAAAAGACAGAAAACACAAAGAGCTAGATGTGAGATAGGAAAAACAGACAGCAAGGGAACAAGGGAGAGTACAGGCAACCACACAGACCATCCAATGATCAGTCCTGAAGCCTCAAAGAGAGTGATTATAGATCCCACCCTCTTCACTTATAATATCCCTGATAAACCCCTCTAACCCACTCCAAAACCTAAAAAAAGCTAACACCTAAATACACTCTAAATTAACCCATTGATGCCCTGGTGTTTGCCTGAGCCACATGCCGGCCGTTTATGTTCCTTCAGCTCTATGGGGTCTCAGTTCTTTTTAGCTGTAGGCTGCATGTATTTTTAAAAAGTGACTTTTGTATTTTTTCTTACTTTTTCCTTTCTAAATAAACCCTAATATCTTTCTATATATTACTACATTATTAAATACCCCTAAATATATTTTAAGAGAAATGCCCAATATGCTCAGAAAATTATTGTTATGTTAGTCTGAATTTTTAAACCATTCAGCCGTAGCTACATACTTGGTTTATATAAAACATTGTATTTGACTTGGCTGCACTTTCTGAATAATAATCTCCATGTTTTTACATAAAATGTTATTCCTATTCCTTCGAGAGATGTTGTTTGTTCACTTTTTCCATAACTTTTAATTTCAATGAACCCTCACTGCTGGCAAGTTTTTTACAGTTTTGATAATTACTTTCTATGTGTTCAGAAGATTCACTTGTTCAGTTCTACGGTAATAAAATCCAAACCAAATTCAAAAACATTTCCCTTTGTATGAACAGTTTATAGGTAAACATTGGTATGATTGTGTAAGTAGTGTGTGAGAGTGTACTGCTCACATGTGAACATGCCAGTTGAACATCTGAACACACTGTGTACAATCCTGGAATCAGTACAGAAACCCTTTGGGGTATATTTACTAAGCAGGGAATTTGCTGGGAAATTTAAAAGTGGGGAAGTTGCCGATAGCAACCAATCAGATTTGAGCTTTCAGTTTCATTTTACATACTGGAGAATGTAAGCTGCAATCTGACTGGTTGCTATGGGCAACTTCCCCACTTTTCAATTCCCCAGCAAATTCCCTGCTTAGTAAATATACCCCTTTATATTGACATTATAATATACTGGCTAACCCACATGTGGACCTGTGCCATTTATTAATACTGGGTCAAAATTCAGTTATCCTGGCATAGATGTTATTAGAATAGAATACTAGATAGTATTACAGATTCTTTAAAAATCAATGAAATTAATTAATTTAAGGATTGGGGCTGCAAAGAAAAGACCACTATTTGTAAATATGCTGCCTTTAGTTTTTAAAGAAACTCTATTTGTAATACAGTATTGAAGGCTCTGAAATAATTTGTATATATTAATTAGCACTGGCACTCTGTGGATGGCAGTAAAAGAGAATTATCCTCCAATGTGCAAAAACAGAAGGGGTTGGCAAGTGTTTTATCGAAATGAAAAACATAACTGAACACCTTATGTTGTGCAGGGGCTTAAGTCCTGCGGTAAAATTTACTAACAATCGAGATGGAGAGGGATATTTTTAAAATATTTGAAACAATGCTGTACCAGGCTCGCTTCGGCACGCAGTGAGCCTGGCAGCATTGTTTTGAATATTTTTAAAAAAAGTATCTCGTGTTTGATGTCCCACGATGACGTACAAGGTCCTCCTCGCTTCGGATCTGTCTGCAAATTCTCTTCGCTGCTTGGACGAACAGCGCATGCACAGAATAGTCATCCTGCTAAGATGGTCAGACACTGCTGGAGCACCAATGATTTTTGTATTCCTAGCTACCCTGAACCACCAATGTTTTAGTTTATTAACTACCACTGCAAAACCACCGATGAATTTATGGGCACAAAAAAAAATATATATATGGGCACATACATATATATTATGGTTCAGGGTAGGTAAAAATGCAAAAATCATTTGTGATCCAGCAGCGCCTGGTGTGATGGGAGGTAGTGGATGCAATAGCAACCCTTGCTGCATCTGCCAGCCCTGAGCTGGTGAATGATTAACACGGGATTAAGACGGGAAGGGAAACACCACGGGCGGTAGGAACCTACGTCAGCTCCCGACGAAAGAGAGCACCAAACCAGGGCACGGTCAGAGAGGCAGATCGGTTCAATGCGGACATCCAACACCGAGGGGAGTAAGCGATCAGAGAGCAAAAGGTAGTCTAGCCTGGACAATGTACCATGGGCAGAGAGACAAGTGTACCCTATGGTCGTAGGGTTACGGAACCTCCAAATATCACAGAGATGTAGTTGGGATGTAAATGTGGAGATATTGAGTGAGGGGAGGCGTAATCGGGATGTATGACCCTGTCTATCCAGGGGGGGGGGGATGCCCCCATATTAAAGTCACCACCTATCAATAGGGGCATGTCACTGTGGGGGTACAATTTGGCTAGTAGGTGTTGAAAAAATCGAATGGAGTAGGCATTGGGGGCATACACATTACAAATGGTGAGGCGGAGAGTGCCAAGGGAGCATGTGGTGATAGTGTGCCGGCCATTAGGGTATTGTAAGTTCAAGTGTGTGTCAGTCTGGAGGCTACTACGGGCAAGAAGGACAACCCCTCTAGCTTTGGAGGTGTAACTGGCAGATGAGATAACAGTAAAGCCCATTGTGTTCAGCTTAGAGATTTCTGGGGGTAGCAAGTGTGTCTCCTGGAGTAGAGCCAAATCAATATTCAATTTCCTCAGGTAAAGGAATATTTTTTTACGTTTAATTGGCGAGTGGATACCACCCACGTTCCATGAGCAAATTTTCAGAGAAGCCATACGTAAAGCAACAATAGAGACACCGGCG
>JABWIB010001357.1:51549-68182 GCA_016617825.1 Platyplectrum ornatum | reverse complement strand
TGGCTAAACATTTTTTATATATCTAATATAAGCTAATCCCAAATGACCAAAAATACTCTAATATACTGGACAAACAGCTAAATAATATAAAAAAATGTAAGAATTAAACAGAAATTAAACAGAAATAAAAAGTCTCAGTTATATTATACCTTTTGCTGCAATAGCCTGCAACCANCATCCACCATGTGTCCACAATCCCTGGCACTATTCACTTGTCCCTACTCGTGAACCTCTAGCAGGAATCAGTACACTGCACCATAAGTGAGTGGGGCTTTTAATGTTGCTCCTCGGCAGCAGAGTTCCTGCTGGCTCTAGGTGAGCTGGAACACCCCGATCCCATCTGAATCTTGGCTGTACACAAAACCTGGAACTCCAGCACATCACTGCAGGTGATGTCCTTGTTTTCTCTCTTGGAGCAACAGTGGTAAAACACAAACACTCTCACCACAATATATATGCTGAACTCTGCTGGCCGTAGGGGAGTGAATGAAAATGTCAGATACACACCATTCCTTTAGTGCATATTGTGTGATTATTTTCTTATAATCCTGTTTATTTATTAGCACTTTTCTTAGTGCAGAGTGTACATGCGTTTTGCTGTCTGTATTACCAACACTTTGTCTGTGCTTTAAGGTGCATCAATCACTTAGACTAATTATCAAATTAAAGTAATTATGCAAAGACTACTTAATTACATCCTGATAGGACCTCAATCGGTATCTTTCAGAAAGCTGATTTGGCGAAATGCGTTATTGATGCCACAAGCATACCGACCAGCAGAATATCTCTCTATAGTTTGCTGTAGCTTTCCTGTTTTTTGAAACATCTATAATATCCCTTTCAGGTTTATAGGTTTTTTCTTTGTGAATTTTTAAACATTTTTTGGCTACTAAGAGTATCCCAATACCCATTCAATGACTTTATATTGGTGTTTTAATACTTGTCCTTGACCTTGTATTAGACTAAATCTATTTGAATGTAATTCACTTAATGTAATGCATTGAAAAAAAAACAAAAAATGTAATATAATAATTTGCCAATTGAGAAACATTTGAAAGTATTTTAGTATTTTTCAATAAAAAAAAAGTTGCATATATCATTTTGAGACAAGAACAGATAAAGATTATTAGTAATCAGTCTCTCTTTTTTGTCATTCCCTTGTTATAATTTATGTTTCTCCTTTTTTNATTTATCTATGTTCACCCATTATTCATTATGTAAATGATTATTTGTAAATACAGGTATTATGATTTCTTCCTCCAGATCCACAAAATGCATTCATTCTTAGACTATATCATGGGTGGATGTCAAATACAGTTTACAGTAAGTATTGTTTTTATAACAATTTAATAATTATTATTATATATTATTTATTATATTATAAATTATTATTTATTATTATTTATTATATAGCAACCACGTAGTCATAGTATTTATCATGGATATTAGAACATATTGTGCGTTGGTATAGATCTTACTATCCTACATACTTGAATCTGGATTATTAACTCTTTGACATTTGATTATATATAATTAAACACAGGGGGGTATATTTACTAAGCGGCGAATTTGCAGTGAGATTGAAAAGTGGGGATGTTGCCCATAGCAACCAATCAGATTTGAGTTCACATCCTCCAGTGTGTAAAATGAGAGCTTGAATCTGATTGGTTGCTATGGGCAACATCCCCACTTTCCAATCTCACTGCAATCGCGCAGCTTAGTAAATATACCCCCTGGTGGGTGTTTCTCCATTTTTTTAAATACTTGCTTGACAAAGGAAAAAGTCGAAAGGATACTATATAATATTTAAATAAATAAAGCACCAAGGGTTGTTATGGAGCTAGACTCAGAAATAGCTACACAGTTATTTTTAATTTTAGATTCAATTTCATCAGATACAGTACCAAGGGATTGGCATAGCATAGGGGTGCCATTGTTTAAAAATATCACAACCAGGNAATGATAGGCCNTGTAAGCCTGANATCAATAGTGTGGTAACTACTGAAAGGGATAGTATTCAGTGTTATTGATGAGCAATAAGATGTTTTTTGTAGATTTTTTGTAGGAGTAAGCATGCATTAATAAGGGAAGTTGAAAACTGGAGGATAGGGAACAAAGACATATGATAAATGGAACCTTTTTTAATTGGTCAAACATTTTAAGTGGTATACCACAGGACTCTGTGCAGGTGCCAATCCCTTTTAATACATTTATAAATAATGTGGCGGATTGCTTAGAGAGCAAAGTTTTCATTTAACTGATGATACTAAGCTATGCAGGGATGGACTCATTGGGCCAGATTCAGATTTACACTCTCATGACTTACACTCATGACTTACATACTCTTTGGCAAAACCATGTTGAATTACAGGGGGGTAAAATGAATGTTAGTGTTTGCATGCAGGGAGGATAATTTATTTTTGCATATTGCACACAGATACTGACCAGCGTTACTGTTAATACCTGTAATACTGATTGCAATTAATTAAATTTACCCCTCCCCTGCAATTCAACACGGTTTTGCCCATGAGAGTGTAAGTCAGGAGAGTACGCAATGAGAGTGTAAATCTGAATNTGGCCCACTGAGTTATAAAAAAATACAAATAAATTAAAGATGAGAGAGAACAGAGAGCTTTCATGGGAACTTTTTATCCAAAGAACTTTACACAGGACACAAGATACATGGTCACCCACGATGGTTAGAGCAAAGGAGGTTTCACAGCCAGCAAAGAAAGGGGTTCTTTACAGTACGCAGTCAAGATGTGTTATTCCCTGCCTGGGAAGATGTGCAACGGCATATTAAAAANAAATATTTTTAGATGAAAGGGGAATACAGGGTTACCGTTCCAGGAGGAATTATTACAGCCATGTTCGATCAGGAGGCATTTTGGAAGTTGCTGATTATTGCATAAACAAAACCATAATAAGTTAACCTTAATGGACAGATGTATTTTTCAGCCTTGTCCAGCTTAGCAAGATTTACGCATCCATATTTGTGCTGCAGATGTTACTATTACATTTACCATGCGTACGAAATTTGAGTTTGGTGCTTGTTTATAGTGTACAAGGGGCATGACTCTCACTATAGGGGGGATAGGCATGCAAAAGAAGCCATGGGAGTGGTACAAATGTTTTCTTTGTGTAACATTTAAGGTATGAGTTAGGGGAGGAAGAGGGGAGTTAACTACTCTTTCTTGAGTTTACAGACAGCCTTGCATGTGAGTGTAGCTCACACTCAGGTCTGAAGCGATCCTATGTAACTATGTTACATTGTATGTTACCACAATTATATTTTATCATCACTATTACATGTTATTGGTTTTTATTGCTAATTAATAAGAAATATGCATTTATCACTTTATATAGTAATGCTAAATATTATTCTACATATTTTTTTTTAATCAATGTTTGTTGCATTTTACAACAAATAGATTTAATAATATATTAAACATATTTGACTTATACTTAGTCAAGTATAGGTAAATGTTTATCTCTAAAAAGACACTCAAAAGCAAGCTACACACTACAGATTTTCACATGATTAATGTATCAATCTAACGATTAACTGGACAATATCGTGATAGTGTGTATGCTCCCACAATAAAGGTAAATTGTTACAAAGTGCATTGCATTGTTGCATAAAAAAGGCCTTCTTTTATTGATCAATCATGGAATGAGTTCAGAAGAACAGATGGTAAAGAGAGAAGAAAANCACAGAGCTACCANTAAATCGTAGTGTNCACTGATAGTCATTAGTAAAATCATTACATATTTGCAATTTAATGTAGTGTGTACCCAGCTTATGATATTTCAATAATAAAAAGATACTATACTAAAGTATTTACTATATCTGCTATATACTATAAAACTCATCAAAATGGACAAATTGGAAATTTTAAAGACAACCCATGGGAAAACAAATCCAGGGGAAAACAAGTATAATACTAGGTGAACAAAATAACTCATCTTATGTTAAAGTACCCAACCTGAATTATTATTGTGAAAGCTACTTCAAGATGCATTAGATTCTCTACAACCAGTCATGGCATTTTAACCGGGTTTATAATTGCACATGCGGCTCAGCAATTCTGATTCTGTGTAAGCCACCGTATCCAGTTTATACTACAGCATGCCTTTTTGTTAGATCTAAGTACCACTTACATGCCCTTAATCCTTTACTGTAATATAAAATGATAAAGTATCTGTACTTTTACCGCAGGTCTGTGTGAGTTAGAATCATGCCATATGCCAAGCCGCTAATGTTTAGACTGTTCATTAATGATAATGAAATATATATTTTGCCACTACGTGGCTATATTATACAAAAGCTCCGGGTATATGATCATAGAATTATAATATTCTGAGCTAAAAAACCTGGTTTGTGTCTGTAGTTATAGCGTCTAATGACATTGTGTGTTGAAAGAATATTTTATTTGTTTACTTAAAAAGTATGCATTGTGCTAATAGAAGTGAATGTATATTTATAGTATAGAGCAGTGACTGTATGGCTTAACCTCGTATACACCCTCACTTTGAGCCTTTGTATAAATGTGCTCCAAACAATGTTTTTGTTAACANTGTCATTACTAGTATTTCTTACTAGTTATATGTTGTTTGTTACAGTTAGTCAGATTTTTGTTGGTTTAATTTTTCTTTTCAGTAAATCACATTTGTGTAGTGACTGGAGAAGCAGCAGCTGTGAAGAAAGGGGCGTTTGATGAGAAAAATAACTGGGGTGATAAGCAGAGGTTTGAGAAGAGACTAAAGGCATTCTCGCTAATTTCAAGCACTAATGAGAACTTTCCTGCTGTCATGCTGTTTTCTCTAGTTCCTCTATTGTACTTGTACAGTTGGTAGTAACAATGACTAACTATTAGACACACCTGCAATATGCCTGTTTTGTTTCTAAAGTCTCCCAAAGCTTTTATGTTAAAAGAATATGATCAATACTAGTGATTCCATCAGCATTCCAAATCTTAGCTTTTAATGGCTGTTTTTACCGAAGTGCAGGCTATCAAGCTGTGTACAGTATTTTATAATGGAGTAGAGAAACATGTTTCTTCTGTTTGCTAAAATAAGAACTTCCCTGTTTTAAAAATGTGTCATTATTAATGCCTGAATACATGAGATCAATACAATATTATAGTACAGTGGTGTGTAAATGAGTGGAAGATACACTGACAAACATAATGTTAAAGAAATGACAAATTATTTAATTCAGCAGAAATAAAATCTGTGTTTAAAAATACTCGGTTAGGTGGAGCACACAACTCCAACTGCAAAGACTAAGACAAAGACTAGGTCCCTGAGGTCTGACTCTTCACAGGCTGGTCTAAGGGTTTAAGGCAAATGAATTTTGTTGTTCCAATGGTTTGTACAAACTGAAACGTCATAGCACATCATCTAACAATGACGTTCTTGTCCACCTGATAGTGAAGCCATGCCTGCGCCAAAACCTCTGAAAAAGTTCAAGCTTCAAAAATATAAATAATCGAAGCCTGCAGAAAATTGTGATGATCAAACAACTCAAGATTTGCGTCTCCCTGTGCAGTTCCTTAACCAAATTGTTAACCAAAGAGATCTCAATGGCCTTGTCTGAGATTTTAACTAAAAGACAATCAGAACTTTTCAGATTGTAGAGCTCAACAAAAAATAAGAACTGTCTGTCTTAAGGTTTACTGTAGCCCATTGTGAATTAAGCTTGATAAGAATAACTGACACCAAATCATTTTGTTGGTTCCTGGAAGATAGAAGAATAGTAGAATGTATTTGCCTACAATTATCTATCATATTAAATCTAAGGGTAATCACCTTTCATTCATTCTAGGTAGCAATCGATTTCACAGCATCCAATGGGGACCCACGGAACAGCTGCTCACTGCACTATATCCATCCTTACCAGCCGAATGAGTATCTGAAAGCACTGGTTGCTGTGGGGGAGATTTGCCAAGATTATGACAGGTATTATACGGTTTGCAGCTTTTCAAGGCATCTTATTATATGCCTTTTCTAGGTATGTTTAAAATCACCTACAAACATTACCTCCAGTGCTTGGGAAGCATCTTCAAAACTGTTTATTCTAGAAGATGTTTCGATACAATTACTACCTTGCTCACATTATTTAAATGTAGGGACTGATTAAGAGTTAAGCCATTAAAGGAGTAAATTTGCTCTTAGGCATACCCTAGACGCAAAATCAATTTTTTGTGCAAAAAACATTCCAAAGGGTACAAACAGCACATATGTCCAACAGCAAGGCATGTCTGAAGTGGAGAGCGACCTAGGTTCTCGATGTCAATTGCTACTTGCAGTAGGCATAGGGGAAGCCTAGGGGAAACTTAGAATTTTGGAATGGTCTCTGAAGGAGGCACTTACCAATGAACCATATTAGAAACTGCCTTCATCTAGACTCTACATTGTATTGTTGGAAATATCTCTGCCTCAAAACTGAGCTATCTTATCCTTTATCACCCTTAACACCACTTGTATACAATACAGACCTCACATCTGGCACATATGCCGGAATTATTTTCACATGGTCTAGGTTGGGGCTTGACAGAGTCTATTGGTTGGTGCTGGATAGAATCTCCTTTCATTTCAGGAGCTGTTCCAGGGAGGGACTTTTGGGGCTATCTACAGTCCCGTCATTATAAACACCAAAGGCAACCAAAGCTACATATGCCGCCCTATTTCCCAGTTTGAACAAATGTGTATAGCACAAAATACCCATACACATCGCATTGCACTTGTCCCTTCCACTTTGTCGATGCTGGGAACAGGATCTACCTGGTGTTTTAGGGAAAAATGGGTGGGCAAAAGTTTTCATATTGGCGGGTGAGTGTTCTCCCAGTGAAGCTGCTTCTGAAATGCAATATAAAATTATGACTATATGGTATAGAGTTCTGTCCGTCCTTCACAAATTCTCCCCAACTATCGCTGCCTCTAGTTGGTGCTGTGACGATGGGAACATTTCTTAACATCTGGTGGAAATGCCCCTGAATACTGCCATACTGGAACCAAATTATCTTCCTCTCCAAACTCATAGTGGCCGAGGATGTCCCAGGCACCCCAGAATTCTTGCGTCTTTCTGTGTCATTTCCATGTCATCTTTAATAATGCTGGAAATCTACCACCCTCCCCAGGGCTGGTGTTGGGCCTCTGGGCGCCTAGTGGGCATTTCAGCCCAGACCCTCCCTACTATGGCTGGTTCCAGAAAATTAACTTTTATAGGTCCATGGAAGAACTAATATTTTCCTCTTAGGTTTTGTCTTTATATACTATTTTGTAACCAATAAAAACTGTTAAAAAAAGAATGTATATATATATATATATATATATATATATATATATATATATATATATATATATATATATATATATATATATATATGTATATATAACAGTAAATAGACTGCTAACATTAAAATAATATCACACCAGCTTCAGACATTAGTAAGATGATCATGTGTACTAAAGTAACTTCCATTATAAATCTGGGACTTCCAAAGATGCAGGAAGGGGCAGGTTATATACTGTAAGTTAGGGTGCACCTCATGTGCATGTGGAGACCACACAGTGTCCTGAATACTGCAGGGATCTGGCAATAGATCTCTGCAGCTGCTGCACTTGGAGCTCCAACTGCAGCAGCTGCAACATCTGCATATGGTCATTTTTTACTACGATCCCTGGGTTATAACACCTTCATTCCTTTAGAAAGCAAATTGTTAAGAAAACTGTTAACACCTTCACCAACTCATTTACCCAGCTATATTACAGAGTATAATCTACCCTACAAATAGAGAAGCCTGCTCCTTCTGTCTCACAATTTACACTTCTTTTTTTTCATACTTTGGCTTTGTGCCATAGGATCATATTATCAAAGCAGTACAGGAGGCATTGATTAAGCAGTAACGCTTCTACAGACTTGAGGGAGCATCAAGGTCAACCTCATAAATGTTCATGTTCACTCATATTTAGTGAATCAAATTAAAATCCTCCATCCTGCACATCAAAGGCTTGTCACTGACAGAATTGGAGAAATATGGCGCACCAAAGGGCACAAAAACATGGGGGCTAGCCATTTCATTTTCTCAAATAGCAGTATTAGTTTTTATACCATAGAAATGCCATATTGTGTCAAAGGTATGATAATAAAGGTAACAAAATAACAAATCTAAGATGTCCAGGTATAAGAACAGTAGTGGCCATGATATCTATGGTGTGATCTGTGGTAGATCAGAGGTGATATGGTATAAAGTATATGGTAGGCAGATAAGGAGTAAATTAAAGCTCTTCGTGTTCTTTGCTTGTGGATTTTACAAAGGTCATTAAACCTTTAATAGAATATCATCCTCTTTATATCATAGTCCGGACAGATCTGAGCCTGAAAAATAAGGGACAGACTTGTTAGCAGCCTTTAAAGGAAAAAAATAGAGGCAAGACACTCGGCAGTGTCAAGGTAGACCAATATAGGACTATGTCTATCATCTCAGATTGTCCTTAATGGTCTTTAAGTAAAGACTGCTATGGTGACCAATAACACAATCTGTGAATAATAGGTGAAAGATCAGAAACATTGGCCCCCTTTCTAAGCCCCGCCCCCTCAGCACTGGAGAGGGGGGCTTTAGTTTTAAAAAATTGCGGGTCCAGAGGGGGCGGGGCTTATGTAAGGGGCGGGGCTTAGCGCCATACTGCCACTATACAATCCCCACTTCGAGCCCTGACCCAATCCATACAACAAAGTGTTCTTAAATCCTGCACACAAGAGGATAGTTCATTCCCCAGGCACTCCCTTCACACATACAGAAATTACAGTGGCATATGTGCACTGCACAGAACTTTATCTTAAATTCTATACACGCATTCCCTATGCAGAATGGTGTGGTACGGAATGAGATCTGTGCGACAATGGCTTAGGCCAGTCCATACTGTTAAATGTAAATTGCTCCTCCATCCACCATGACTAACTATGTACATACTGTGAGAAGTCAACGTTGCGATGTGTAAGTCCCTGTTCTTTTCATTCACAGTATGATCACAAGATAATCTATGGCAGAAGGCTCAGCCAATAGGGTCAGAAAATAGTCTATCTGCATGGGCCTCCTGACAGATTTATCAGTCCCCCCAGCAGGAGATGTGTGGTGCCAATATCTGGACCTTTCCCTAGTGGAAAATCATCACGGCACATCTCCGGCTAGGATGAAAAATCAATGTAGTGGGAACTCGTCATAAGAAAAAACACCTGTGAACTCCGCCATTCTGTCAGAAGGTTCATTCCTCTTATGTCTGAATTGGTTACAATGAGTTTCGATTGTATTGATCAATTAGTATTGATTCATGCATTATGAGAAAGCTGCCACAATCAAACTAAACTAGGGACTCTATTGATGATGGTGCCCTCTAAAAATAGAAAATAGTTCCGATTACTCCATCAAATTCTAAATGACAACTCTACATCAGGCCCTCTGTACCATAGGAAGGTATAAAAGATGACAGTGGCAAACTATATGTTAATTTTGTCAATTCTGTATTTTCAGACTGATTGAAATTCTCTTTTGATAGCGATACGCTTGTCACAAAGTTTGTAATCTAATTGCATAAATAACTATTCAGCAAGTTTTGCATCCCAAAAGATTATTTTGCAGTTTTAAACTAGTATAAAATGTGATGCTCAGCATTATGCTTAACAACCATAAATACTGTTGTTTTTGTTTACTGACTGTGTCACTAAATAATATGCAACACTGGTTATTACCAACTATTTGTATGCAGGAGTGTGACCGTAGAAATCAGAATGCAAAATGGGTGTTTAAAAGTGTTTAAAGTGATTTATGTATAGTATGAGTAATGTTATGGAATTATACATCAAAGAAATTTTCCTTATTTTTATAGTGACAAAATGTTTCCTGCCTTTGGTTTTGGTGCCAGAATACCTCCAGAATTTAAGGTAAATACCTCTGGAATTTAATGTAATTATAAAATATATTTACTGTATCAGCTGCTTATAACAAGATACCTTCACCTTCTATGTTATAATCAGTTGTATATAGCATAGAAGTCATAAAATAAACAGTTATAAATAATGTTGGCAATGTTGAATGTAAAATTTGCTGGGTGCTGGATATAATTACATGAAAGAAATCAGAATTTATTAAAGTGCATTTTGTTTGACCCTATAATCAATCATGTTAAGAAAAATATTTAAAAGAAATCAGATGATTTGTGGCTTTCCTGAATATATTACTCTTCCTCCTGAATGTCCTTTTCTGATTTCAATTTGCATGTATTCACCTTATTTCATTGAGAATGGCTCATATTTACTTACTGTATATACCTTTCTAAGTTTTGATTATTTTTTTTATTAACTAAGGTTTCACATGACTTTGCAATAAACTTTAATGAAGACAACCCAGAATGTGCAGGTAATGACATCAAACTATTTCAATTGTGTTGTGTTAGATATTCAAAAGCAACATCCTTAGAATGAATTAATAAAATATAAAGTATTAGAACTGTTATGTCGATGTTTAAGTATGTTTTGTTTCTCTATATTGTTATGCATAAAATATGCAAATAAGTGACATATACATATTGGTTTTTTTTTAGAAATATGAAACAATAATATGAATACTATTTCAGTAACCCTTATGGTTATAAACAGTATGTTTTGACAGTCATGCTTGGAGAGTTGGGGGAGTAAGAATTTAACAACTTGTTTTCCACAGTCTGGGTTCTGAAATCTCTATGCATATGTGCACCTGGCCTACATAAATTGCATAAGCAATACAATATACATAATGTCTAGGGGGGACAGGAGGTGCGTACGGGAAGTACACACAGTGGTTGGGGGGAAGTATGTATAGTGTACAATAAAGCCTTGACATACACTCACACTACAAGCTTTTAATAAAAAGCATTGCGAATAAGTTCCAGCCTAACACTCGCTGCTCAGACTGCTGTAGAACAGAATTGCTGTTCATCAAGCTTCCAGCCTAACCCTCACTACTGAGACTGCTATAGTACAGAATTACTGTTCATCAAGCTTCCAGCCTAACCCTCACTACTCAGACTGCTATAGTACAGAATTACTGTTCATCAAGCTTCCAGCCTAACCCTCACTACTCAGACTGCTATAGTACAGAATTGCTGTTCATCAAGCTTCCAGCCTAACCCTCGCTGCTCAGACTGCCATAGAACACTCTCAAAGCTCAGACTTATACAGATACATTGTTGCAATTCATCAAGCTTCCATATTAACCCTTGCAGGTCACACTGTAAAGTTTATTCATTGCAGTTCATCAAGCTTCCAGGTTAACCCTTGCAGCTCACTAGCCATCAATGAGCAATGCTGGAAGTTGGAGGGTATTGCACATACGTTTTTACTAAAGAACTAAATGTACACAAGAGATATTTGAGACATATATACCTCAGCTGGAATAAGAGAATGAAATCGGGATATTGGACAGTCATTATGACATTATTTTCCTGAATTTCAATGAGGGGGGATATCAGGTATTACGCACGATGGGACAAGTTTTGCATAATATGGGGACAGCATATTTAAGAAGGATGAAACTTTAATTATTTTGTTAGGCCACAAAAGAACAATAACGCATCATTCCCTAGAAATAATTGGACCACAGGATGTTCCTGCTTCATAAAACCTTGAATGTCTCTAAGGAGTTCTAAGAAATAGCAATGTTTGTAAATTATTTAAAACAAGGCTCGGGCTATCTATTGAGCATCAGATGAATACTGTATACTAGAGACCAATGGCATACGAAGAATGTACCAGACCAGCACAAGGTCTATGTTTACGTGGCTTTTGGACACTTAAGTGTCTAAAAGCCTACATTAAAATCAACACACTAGTCTGCGTATGTACGAACATGCCCCCGCCACGCCAGGTTACATAGCATGCCTATCCCCTCCGACAGTGTAGGGATTTGGAAAGTTTTTAAAACGTATGAAACTTGAAAACTGTATGAGTAACATCTGTCACACGCATGGATACCGGCAAGGACTTCCAGCCCGACGGGAAAATTGGTTGACGTCATCAGGAGGCTCGACCCTGGCCTCCTCTCCTACTATTACAGAGTACCAGATTGTCTTGACGGAGCTACTATTGTAGCAAACCGCGCAACTGCGTTTATGTACACTTATACTTTCTATTATTTCATATAATTATACGAGGCAAGAGCTTTAATATTACAGATCTGTCAGCCTTCTGTGCCTTTAAAGCTGCAACTGGGTAGTCAATTGACTAGTCAATCGCAGCCTTTTCCGGGGACGGGACTGGCTTCAATAGCGTGGCAGTAATGCCGCGGGAGTGACAGTTAAACGAGCGCCGTACATGTACGGCAATCATCTTTTAAGACCCTCGCCCTATGCCGTTTTATAACATATTAAAATGCCATTTTCATTTTACATTTTTATAATTAAATTATTTTTATAATTAAATATGAGGGGGCCGTAGGAAGTTGCTGTACCGGGGATCAGAATGTCTCTTGGCAGTCCTGGTTCTGCTAAAGAAAACCTTTAAACAGTAAAGTCCTTCAAATAGTATTGAGTATTGTATTGTAGTCACACTCTGGTTTGAGGCAAATGAATATCCTGTATTTATCCTGTATAAAATTCATATGCCTATTTTATATCATTTTATATAATCATTTTACTGTAGTTGATCCAAAATGAAGCCAAATCAGTTGCAGTAACTTGTATGTACTTAAAAGAAACAAGATGAATGCTTTCTGGATCACATATGCCCAATAACTTTTGTTATGTAAGGTTATTTCTTTCATTATAGTACACACTGTACATCAAATTGATTTTATCATTAAGATATTGAAAAAAGCTTCTGGATTATGACTGGTTGTCCACCAGTATGCCCTACTTTCTTATATGTTATTGCAGATTCTGTTGTAAAAGCTACTGAACAATACTACCTTCCTCTTTATGACAAAAAAAATCTAAGTTAATACTCCTTATAGCATTAAACACAATAAAACAATATATAATAAAAGAACACTTGTCACACTTGTCATAATGCTGAATAAAATAAATTATTGTTATTTTGTTAATTTAAAAGAAGAAGGCTAAATATATTGTTTTAATAAAAAACATGAAAGATATTTATAAAAAAAAGGAAAAATGAAATGTTTCCATTTTGCAAATGTTGTGCCGTGAAACTAGGGCATGAATACTAAGTAGTGCAAAGTGTAACTGTCAGAAATCCTATATAAACTATTGTCACAGTCATATATTAACCTCTTCCACCCAGAAAATACAGGATAAAAATTGACATTAAAAACAGTTGTCAAGATTCCGTATGGCTTGGAGTTCCCAATCTCACATAGTGGATGGTTCGGTTTGTGTTGGTAGCAAACCTGTGGCAAAATGTCCTAAATGTGTCCAAAAATAGTGACATGGAACTGGCTCAGAGCTAGGAGCAAATGCAAAAATTAAGGAACGGACCTGTAGCTTAATAAAACCACAGTGAAGTGTAGGAAGAAAATTAATTCCTCCCAACTGTCCCGATTTTAATAGACCGGTAAGTGCACTCATTTGCACTCAACAGTCTTACACTTCCTTCTCAATTATTGCCTATCCAGCAGGCAACATTACTGTTTTACACCCTGTGTACCAGATCCAGACTATGTACTATTAACTTACAATTTACTCAGTAGGCAAAACCATGTTGAATTGCAGGGGAGTTAAATGTCATTAGTTGCAAACAGTATTAGAGTTGAGAGATGATGTTTCCTAGCACAAGTCTAATAATAGTGTAACAGTAACACTGGTCAGTATCTGTGTGCAAAATGCAAAAATAAAGTTTTTCCCTGCATGCAAACACTAACATTCATTTTACCTACCCTGCCATTCAAAATGGATTTATCTACTACAGTAAGTCAATACTACCTAAAGATCTGAATCTGGCCCCTTGTTATTAGACTTGGGCTAGAAACCACATCTCTCAACTCTAATACTGTTAATACCTCCCCTGCAATTTAACATAGTTTTGCACACTCGTGAGTAAGTCGAGAGAAAGTCAATGCGTAAAGTCTGGACCTGGTCCTGTAACACAGTATTGTAAAGCAGAAGGCATGACTTGATGCAAATAGAGGAAGGGTTGAATGATGCAATAATAAGCCTCAGATGTCAACGGTATGACCCTTATTTTCAAAAACATAACATTAAAAAAAAACATTTGTGCTATTTAGGTACAATCCATTTATTTATATTACATATTTTATATTGAAACTAAAATACACGGTGTATGCAACCCAAAAGAAAATAGCTCAGCTGCAGCATAATACTATATGTTTTGCCTTTCTTTTTAGGTATACAAGGAGTGGTAGAAGCCTATCAGAACTGCCTCCCCAAGCTCCAGTTGTATGGGCCAACAAATATTGCCCCTATCATTCAAAAAGTGGCAAAGTCTGCATCAGAGGAGACACACACTATGGAAGCCACGGTATGATGCATTATTTTACTAAACTACATGTTCTACTGAGTAGGGATGACTGGGATGACTTACTCTAAAAATGTAGCCTGTCCAGTTAAATAAGATTCTCTGCTTCCAGTATTACTATGACCTCACAGCTTATGCTAATAAAGACAGATGACAGTTATGATGCGACTAATTTTCTGACCAATGACAATGAAAGATCTCAGTTTTAAATATAAAGAATTTTGTTGACCTATACAATACTATACAATACAATGTTTTCACTTCTACATTATTTCTCAGTGGTCTATGAATTGGTGCCTATCTTTATTATTGCTGGTCTGATCCATCTCTTCATATACAGTACATAGATAATTACCAGTGGAATGTGTGTAAATGGGATTATTAGTATACAGCGATAACATTTGTTTGTACTGATAAATTGAAGTGAATTATACAATAAGACCAATGTCACTTTTCCATTTGCAGCAATACTTTATCCTTCTCATTTTAACGGATGGCGTAATCACAGACATGGCAGACACCAGGGAAGCAATAGTTCATGCCTCCCATCTCCCCATGTCCGTCATCATTGTTGGTGTGGGCAATGCAGACTTCAGTGACATGCAGATGCTGGATGGAGATGATGGAATACTGAGGTCACCCAAGGGAGAGCCGGTACTTCGAGACATTGTTCAATTCGTGCCATTCAGGAATTTCAAACACGTATGTATATGCTAAGAACCTGCTGTATATGATGTTACAGACAGTTAATGCTTTTCTCAACATCTCAGAATCATAATATTGGACTGGATCCTGATGGCAGAAAAGCAGTTGTCTTACCCTTACATATCTGGATCTATTGAGAAATCCAGTGAACAGAACTAATTTCTATGTTGGATTTCCCGTAAGGAGAAGTGATTCTGTAATTTAGCATGGCTAACGCCACACTGCAAGCGGGAATAGCCATGCTAATCCTGGCGTTCATAGTATTTACACAGGTCTGCATCCTTTTGGAAAAAGGATGTCCGCTCATAATCACATACCTGGATCTGGTTAGATATTCTAAATATATTGTACTAGAACCAGGTCTGTGATTATGAGCAGATGTTCATCACAGCACACTGGGTTCAGGTATATGTAAGTAGCTGCAGCCCTTTTCTACTGTAAATGTTACATATGTTTTATCCTCTTTTTATTCCACACCTAATATTCTTTCTTCAAGCCAATTCAAGGAAACGTTTACAAAGTTGTGTCATAATGCCACAATTTCTGGCCTTACTACAAGCTGTAGTAGACATATTTCACTGTCTTTGGACTTACATTAATACCCTGTTCAGATTACATTCCAACAAATCCCTGGGGTTTTCAAACACTGAGGAATTGCAGGGGCACATAGCTCAGCCCGATCACATTGCACAGCGCTGACCCAGAATTCCCCTGGTAAATACTATACCCCACAGCATCAGGTTCTAGCAAAACCCTTTAGGTTGAAG
The DNA here is from genome assembly GCA_016617825.1 of Platyplectrum ornatum. NCBI lineage: Eukaryota > Metazoa > Chordata > Amphibia > Anura > Limnodynastidae > Platyplectrum > Platyplectrum ornatum. The sequence continues at coordinate 52,240 of JABWIB010001357.1, read as the reverse complement.
ATCCAGCTTAAAAGACACAGAGTTTTAATAATACCCTGTTCAGATTACCAGAAAACAGCCAGGGCTTTCATGTAGTCCGGCAATTCCTTGGAAACCCTGGCTTTTTATCTGAACGGGGTATAGTTAAATATATTTGCACAGTTTACATCTTGAGTTGTTTACAATTGAGTGGTCATTGTTTAGTATTTTGAATCCAGTCCAATGTCTCTGGATAACTTGACTTCTCCCCCTACCCCCATATTTATTATATGTTATTCTGTAAATGGTAGACTAGATTTTTAACATGATAATTCCTTAAGGTTAAATGATGTATGGTTTATTTATGAAAAAAATATTATGGTAACTGATGTATATAATTAAATTTAACATGANGCCATTATAGATCAAGAATAAGCATGTTAGGTATGTGGGAAAACCCAAATTATTGTATAAATGTTGCATTTATTATATCATTTCTAGTTCATGCTATCTCTATTGCCTACCTATCTTTAGAAAGTTCTGTTTTCTTACATTTGCAACCAATGGTAGTAGGTCCTGAAAGCACTTTAACCTACAGTTAAAGTCAGTATCAGCAGTGATTTTGGATTTAATTATGTTAGTAAATTGATTTTCTCTCTGACAGCTTCATTAATGTAGTCCAGGGTACTCTGCCCCAGTCACATGGCTCTGCTCTGCCCTGCCACTCCAGACT
>JABWIB010001357.1:15290-37254 GCA_016617825.1 Platyplectrum ornatum | reverse complement strand
GCTAGTGATTATCCACGGGAACGAAGTCGTTCCCGTGGATGGCCAGCTTAACAGATTTCTGCTGTGAGGGTCATTTATCTGTTGATTGGAAAGATTATCTTTCTGGTGTATGGCCAGCTTAAGTCATGAGAGTGAAAAGCTGAATCCGGCCCTTAGACTGTGTCAGTATTACATCTTTATGACAACCCACATGTAGATCCTGTATCATAGTGTAATCCAGCAATAAGTAGAGCACTAGTTGAGGATAATGAACAATTAGGCATGATATTTTTTATTAAATTTTTATATTTCAGCACATATTAACTGGCTGATATTTTAACAGAGGTTACAGTGTGTTGTTCTATATGTGTTATTAAAAATATATAAATCTTTATCTCAAGATCAATAATTGGCCTGATGGAGCTGCAGTTTAATGCCTCCCCACTGAAATAGACTGACCATTCAATCTTCCTGGCTGGTATTAGGAAAAACCTCTTTCTGGTGGCATTTATAGTTAATCATAGTGAATCACTAAAGACTTAAAGGTTGCAGCTAACTTGAAGTCATATATTTTAACACAGCTCATTATTACAGTTCTTTTGTGACATTCGTAGAGCCTGATTAAGAGTATCAGCTGCCCTAGGCTGACACATTGATAGGGCCCCTAACCCCTAGAAACAAATTATTATGATACCACACAACAATAATATACTGTCACTGCTGAAAGAAATTGTCACCTAAGGATGTATAGGAAAAAAGTACCTCTTTATGAATCTTAGAGAACAGTAGCAGAAAAGGCTTACTGAAAACCATTAGCCTGATGGGACAAAAACATGCAAAAGGCTCCAGATCTGAAACCCTTTTAAGCCAGTACAGAATTAAAAAAAAATGGTACTGTGGAAGTCCACTCGTCCCTCATTGTCATGTGCCAAGGTGGGGCTTGGATGTTTCTATATGCTGGGCTAAACACAAATTCATCTATTTGAAGTAGAAATACCTACATTGCCATCCATTCGAGGTTGCCATCAGAGGGCTACAGTCAGACCTAATGTTCTGGGCCCGGACTGGGCTGGGGCCTAGACTGAGCAAGGCTCGGCACCAAGTCAATGGTGTGCAGCGGCAGCAGAGAAAATTATGATAAAAAGCTTCCAAGTGTTGTTGCTGCAGGCCAATAATGACATCAAAGTGAGATGCTGGTCCCAGACGGACGTTGTGATGTCATGGCGACACAACATCATGACATTACGTGGGGGAAGCCTAGGTCTTATGAATTTCATCAGTCCCGGGCCTGGCTTGTACCGATGTCGGTCCTGCATCCACTCTATTTGCTATTAGTATCACTAAAACCATTCATCTCGTTGGGGTAGAGCTCATTTATCACTATATTTCATGGGCTTTCTTAAAGTACATCAATCAAAAGAGAATAGGGAAGTGAACTTTCCAGACCTGTCCACCTATGTCCAAGCAGCGCACCTGCGTTACATGCAAGACTGGTTAAGTCGCTGAGATCTATGCTAATACTGGAGGCGGAGTTTCTGCCTGTTTTAAGCTTTATGACTTTTCTCCACAGTAGAGGATATATCTCCTGCTCCTGCGGGAGATAGATCACTATTTTGGTCCACTAAGAGAATAGTTAAGTTGCCCAGCAGCCCCCACAAATGTCACTTTGCTCCACATGGGTTGCCTCCTTAAAGGTATTCCCAACCAATATACCAAGTAGTATGAACTAAGCAAAGGAATGAAAACTTCTGGCAGCGCTCCTATGAAAAAGAAACTTTATGGTGGGTATATCAAATATCCAAAATCTAAAGATATATGCACTCACTGATGTTAGGAGCCCATGTACTCTGTATATAGTGTGATATGAAATGGATAGCACTGTTACTCAAATCCAGAAGTAACAAAATGCTTTATTTGAAAAAAAACTATTTCCTCTGTATTACATCCACTAGTACAGGCGGGAAGGAAATTTGCTTTCCTCACAGCTCCACCAGAAGGATCATTTCACACAAAACATATTTCAAATTTTGGACATTAGCAATTATATATAAACATTTAAACATTAAAAATATTTTCAGTCTATCTTGTGCTCTGCCTCTACCCTCGCTCCACATCTTGATCGCTAGGATGGCTGCATCATTGACTCCTCCTATTCCGCCTGGTAGATGCTTTCCCTCTGAGACTGAAAATCCTCTCTTGGAACGTTGGGGGTTTAAACAAACCTTTGAAATGGAAAAATCCCATGTCCCATACCCCTTACCCATGTCAGTTGTTGCCATCCTTATATAATTTTTCTCCAGGAAACTCACTGGCGGTCATCAGACGAATATATACCATCAGGGCCCCCTAGCTGGGCCACTGTTATAAGGCAACCTATCACTCTAAAGGGTAGCAATCGTATTTGCCAGGTCTTTGCACTGTGAGGTGGGCGAGGTTGTATTAGTCCCTAATGGTAGATGCTTGATCCTGGATGTTGCTATTATGCACACTAAATATACGCTAGTCAATGTTTATGCCCCTAACGAGTCTAGACAGGAATTCTTTTCCCACTTAACCCAAACCCTCTTGCAACTTAATAATGGACTGTTGATTGTAGCAGGGGACTTTAATACTGTAGATGACCCACTCCTGTTCAAATCCCCAACAGCTTGTGAAACATACTCCCCCACATGCCGCCAGTTGCCCCTGTTCCGCAATACTTTGGAGCTGACAGACCCCTGGAGGGTGTTACATCGGGGTGAAAGGAATTTCACGTTTCACCCTGCTGAAACGCTGTGCACCGTTGTTTACCCACCACCGCTACTATCGCTGGGGTAACAAAGCGGGCCGGCTGCTGGCCACTATGGCTAAGCCCAAGGCTGCCAAGAGAAATTTTGGGCCCTGNTACAGCAACTTCCTGGGGCCCCCTTGTATTTAGTAAGCACAATTTTTTACGCCGCTATGCAGCACGTGCCATTGTCATCCATATTTACAAACCATTGAGGACATGCCTGTTTCCCTTCAATGTATACCTATAAGGTTCAAAGAATTCGACCTACAGAGGCAACAGTACATTATATGTGTGTTTACCTCTCATGGAGAGGAATATGTTCAAGCAGGATACATTGTGAAATTGTGAATTAAGGTCATGCTTGAGCAGAGTCCAATGACGGGCTACAGGCTTCTCTTTCTTACACATACAATAACAGCAGATCACTGCTGATCACTCTCATTAAACAGTTAAGAAAAAATAAAACTCCATCAATCTCAATCACAACAGGCCCCCTGTCTGCTCTGGTAAAGAGTACCCCCAAAAGACATTTCCTCTCAACGGCCCTGGCTAAGCCTACAACCCAAAAGACATTTATTACCTCTGTTAAACACCACGTCACCCAGCAGGTGCTAACCTCCACGAGTGACATTGTTTCACAATTTACATACTATTTTGATACCTTGCCTCGCTGAACCCTGGCCTCCAGTTGTTGGTCTGCTGAGATCACTGCCGTAATTTCTAACCTACCACTACATAAAACACCTGGCCCTGATGGATTTTCTGCAGAATATTACAGGATGCTGCAGGTTGATATTCTCCCCACCTTGGTGGATCTTTATCGAACCCTGCCCTGCCAGCGCACCATTGACATCACTTCCGGATGCCAGGTCTCACTGACTCAGGAGACTCCGTGGCAGGCCCCCTGAACCACCAATGAACGGACGGCCATTTTTAGTGTACGAAGCACGCACATGGCGATCAGTAGATCTCCTTATGCGGCAGCCCTGAACCACCAATGATTTTATATATATATATATATATATATATATATATATATATATATATATTTTTTTTTTTTTTTTTTTTCTTTTCGGGCCACTGCTGTGGGTTTGCCCTCCAGGCCAAATTTTGCCAGCCTGCCCCTGTTCACCGTACATACCTCTCTCTGAACCACCGCTTTCATATGGGTGCGGTGGATTCTCCTCACAGTCAGAGATGCTGGGCGGAAGTTGCATACCTCTTTCATTGCCTATGGGACTGCCCCTTGGTTTGGCATTTTATGGCTGCAGGTCAAATGTCATGCTGAAAGTCACCTCAACTCCTATGTTCCATTCTCCCTGGAATGGGCTGTGCTGGGCATCCACCAAGTGCCTTCTCAGGTTGCCAGCCATTGCAAAAAATTGGTTTTGGACAAAATATTTTCAGTACAATGGAATAAGGATAAAACTAACAAGGTGGGGGAATAGTACAAATAGGGTGTGGAAAACTTTATATAAATCATATAGATTATTTCAGTGCTCGAAGTGGGCCGGTATAGTATACCAGTATGTTTGTTACTCTAAACCCTGTCCCCTCTAGACTGGAGGAGGAACATTTATCGCAAAAATGCAGGTCTGGACGGTGTGGGGCTTATACAAAGGGGCAGGGCCTAGCACCACACCCCTACTTCCAAATTCCCACTTCAAGCACAAGATTATCTTATTTAAAGTGCCATCATATTAATCACAAGCTACAATAACATGAAACAGAAAGTATGATCCCACTTCCATGAGCTTACAATCTTAGATGGGTGAAAATCATGTATACAGGTAGTAGAAAAATAACTCACTTTAAATGTGCAAGTGGCTATTACGCAGCACTAACATCAAAATACATTTATATAAAATAAAGCAGTCAAAATCCTTATAAGTAAAATTCATTGCTAAAAAGTCAGGGAAGTTTTCCTTAAGACTGATGGCAATTGCTGTCATCAGAGAGATTGATGACTTGACAAGAATAGAATGGCCAATGATTACTGCTAAAAATAAAAATTACTTATTTACACTGAAACTACTTAACATTATGGATATCTTAAGTTTGCCTATTTCAGCAAAAGTCAGTCCCTTCTGCCATAAAAAAAATGTATAATGTATATAATGTATAATTCACAATGGAACATACACAAGTTATCCTAAAGCAATTTATGTTAAAGTAGATGGACACGAACATTTCTTGCAACTAAAATTTTACTAAATAATGAAAGAAACATCCATGACCTGTAGTGTAACAAACAGTTATGACAATATTAATACTGATAGTGTGCATAAACACACCATGACACCTAACCACAGTGTTTTAAAATAAATATTGAAAAATAATATATAATACAATAACAGCACAACTGGGCTCAGAAGATTGTAAAGCTAAAGTTTAACACTTTAGAAACAGAGACTCCATGGAAAGTAAAAAAAAACAAAATAAAACAACAATATACAATATTAATGTTTTGCTAATTTGCTATTAGTTTTTTTATATTATTTCAGCTTTCAGCAAAATCTGCAATAAAAAACCAAATCAAATAGTGCTTCCTCTGTTCTGAGCCCTACCGTGTGCCCAAATATTGTTTCACAACCATATATGGGATATTTCTAAAATCTTCAGAATCAAATTAAATTCTAATGTCATTTTACGAATAAGAATAACATGGATTATGAACTTGCTAAAAAAAATATTTCAAAATGTTACCCTCACTTTGCTTTAATTCCTGTTAAACAAGGGATAACAAACTTCCAATGATGATGTTTAAATACTGTATTATAATATACATGAGTTATATTTGGGTATACCGTACATAGTGTGCAATCTCCAGACCCCTAATATACCCCACATATATTAAAGTACATGTTATTTCCATAACCCCTATATGACTAATATGAAATAAACATTTGGTTTTATCATGATAAAATAAGCTTACCTTACATTCAGGCATATTAAATATCCTGTAAAGAACACAGTCCGCATACTGCCATAGAGAGTCAATAACTGAGGGTTTTCTGGCAAGTACTCCATACCAAGGCCCAGAGTGATACAGAAGCTCTTATGATGTAAGCCACTCACATGACCAGCCTAGCCAAAGTTGTGACATCTCTATTCTCAAATAAGAGGATGACATTACATTTTTAAAGATGTTTAATGATGCATGATGATTTTCGATGCATGATGATACATTCTCTAGTATGTAATAGGAAAGTGTGAGTTAGAATCTGTTGGTTGCTATGGGCAACATCCCCACTCTTTTGTGCAGTTAAATCTAAGTCAATAATGTCTTGGGATTCATAAGACTCAAAATGGTTAATGCTAGTAATTGTAAATATAATATAATTATAAAATAATCACTATTAAAGCATTTAGAATGAGAATATAAATAAGCAATATATACAGATTTCTTAGTATAAATGCAAATATATACAGAAGCATCACAAACAAACCAAACAAATATAACATGTTGAAAGAAATAGGTGTACAACCACAAGTTAACAGGAGGTGTTAGGTTTCTCAATAAAAATACTTCTTGAAACAGCTGCATATTACCATTCATTCTATAACATATGAGCAGACTTATAACAGAAGGAGCATGTAAAAACAATGAGTGAATTCATATTTTTATCTGTACCAGCTAGTTTGCGTACTCTGCCTGAAGCTTGCCTGTAAACCATTACATATGCCTCATTGACCTACTTTGTGAGAAGATTATTATCTTGTACAAAGTGAAGGCATCCACAAGTATCTTGTTGCAGTTGTACAACTCCATGTTGCATATACTAAGCATTTCTTAGTTAGACATTCATGAAATACAGTTCATGAAATACAGATAATATCTGTAATATATCCACTGATTATAAAGTCTGCAGCTAATAACAACTGATAATTATAGTTTCCTTTGGAATAATGCGGTTGTATTTTCTCAGTACCTGGGCCTATTTACTAAGCAGGGAGATTGAAAATTGGGGATGTTGTCCATAGCAACCAGATTTAAGTCCACATTCTACAGTATGTAAAATAAAACTGAGAGGTTGAATCTGATTGGTTGCTATGGGCAACATCTCCCTGCTTAGTAAATTTAGGTCCTGGAGGTAAATGTACTATTGTGTAAAAACACAGACTAAAGTAGTGGTTCCCAAACTTTCTCAGTACAAGGCACCCTTACGGCCTCCATATTTTTTTCAAGCCACCCCTAAGACAAAATAATTACCCAGCAGTCCCAAGTTTTTGAATCAAAATAGCATAACTATTTAAGTAAAAACAGCCACCAAGTCAGAATAAACATTTTGCGGCACCCCAATGAGAGCGTTGTGGCACCCCAAGGAGCCTAGGATATAGTTTGGAAACGCTTATATGGTTCAATATGGTGGAACGTCAACAAAACAGTTTAAAAAACTGTTTTTTATTGAGCAGGTTTGGCAAACGACAACAGGGACATGGCTCCAATTTCTGGTAGCGGAGGGGTGTTTTTCATAAGCACTGTGTGGTAAATCTCACCGCAGGCTACGATCCGTTACACCACCCCGTTATAGTGGTATGAGTGCCCATTGTTATTATTATTATTTGTATTAACTTATATATGTTAGATTGTTTTATCCTATTCATTTTAAAGTTTCAAAGTTTGTTTATTAAAATAGTTTTTATTAGTATTTCTTAACGTTATATTTCTTCTTTTAATGAGGTCATCATCACGCTGAGAGACGGGTATAGAAGTAGCTATACTCTCCTATAGCAATGTATGTCCTTCAGGGGCTATAGTAAGCGCTGACACACTTGCTCACCATACATTAGATTACCTTTTTTCTTTATATTACTAAGCAGTGAGATTGCTGTGAGATTGAAAAGTGGGGATGTTGCCCATAGCAACCACTCAGATTCAAGTACTCATTTTCATTTTACATACTAAAGAATGTGAGCTCGAATCTGATTGGTTGCTATGGAAAACATCCCCACTTTTTATTCTCACTGCAATCTCACCGCTTAGTAAATTTAGGCCAAAGTTGTAAGACATTTGTGTTTTGCATGAAGGTAGGGTTGCTACCACAAAATACCGTCCAGGTTAGGAAGGGGGTGTGGCTTTGGTGGTGTGGCTTTGGGAGTGTGGCTAATTTTGCAACCTTTTCCGTTCCAAAGTTATTTTTACAGGTATATTTATTTGTAGGGGACTTACCTCCATTTTTTAAGAAAAATTTTATTTTAACCTTTTAATAATTATGTACTGTTAACCATAATTAAATAAAATGTATTCCAGTGGTATTTGAAAAGCACGTCACTATAGATAGATCTAGTTACCCGGACTAATCATAATACACCTGCTTATTGTCCAATGCTCTATGTGTATTAAAAATACAAGGATACAAATTGATTGCTTTTCTAAATTCCTCCTTCCACCTCCGTCTTAACTGTGACCTAGCGGCCCTCCTGTCCTCAGATTTCTCTGGATGGGACCTGGGACGGCAGAAACATACCCTTCTCCCCTTCCTGACGGTGTTTGTAGCCGTTGTGAAGAAAACCATATTGGAGCAATGGACCTCCCGTATGCCACCGATGCTTGGTACAGTGCGCAGCCATCTCCTCCGCATCCTTTACTTAGATAGACGGGCGGCCCTCCCGGACATTGAACGTGGTGTTCTCCACTTCTTAAAGAAGTGGCAGCCCTATATTTCTCTCCTTTCTGCAGCAGATCAGACACATATTTATTCTCTGTTTTGAACACACCTCATGGTTCCTCCACCATAACCCCCTTGCTCCTCCTCCTCTGGCCTAATCCTTCCCATGTACCTCCACTGAGTTGACGGCACCCTCCCCTCCCATCCCTTCCCTTTTTGTCTCTCTCGTCTGTCTAGTCTTCTTTCTCGTATTTCCTCTTTCCTCCCTGTTCGCTGTCTGTTTTTGGTGCATAGGCTATCTGCTCACCTGATCTCGATTTGACCTGCGTGGAGGGCTACAGGGGACTGATCGACTGTATATTGTCATATCCACCGTTTTACCCCTGGCTCTCACCCTCCCCCACAGTGGTATTTCACTGCTTTCCCGTTGTTTTTATGTCTTTAATGTCCGCGGGTTGAATGTTGACACTCGTAATTTATATGCTATGCCGCTTTGTTCTTTTTGTCGTCCTTGAAAATCTTCAATAAACTGTTTTTCAAAAAAAAAATACAAGGATAAGGTTATAAAACCATTTAAAAATGTTACCTGTCTCACTCATAGAAAGACGCCATGACACAGTCACTGATCATAGAGTGGTGCACAGGCATAACAAGTAGCTAACTTGCAGGTGATTATTCTTAACACATCTGGCACATTAATTGCAGGCTTTGCAGCCTATTTTCATAGATCTTCTGGCACATGTCTGGATGAATCTTAGCGAGTTGTATGCTGGTGAAATGATGGAGTGCTCCACTGCTAATTTACCGGCAATTCCCATTGCCAGTAAAAAAAAATACCAGCACCAGCATCCGGGCCCAATTACTGGCCAGGCCAGAGGTTTACCGGCTGGGTGGCAACCTTACATGAAGGGGCAAAGGCAGAGATATCTCTGCACTAAATTTACTAATCAGGGACACTGCAGGGAGATTGAAAAGTGGGGATGTTGCCCATAGCAACCAATCATCAATCACTCTATATACTGGAGAATGTGGGCTTGAATCTGATTGCTTGCTATGGGCAACATCCCCACTTTTCAGTCTCCCAGCAATCCCCATGCTTAGTAAATGTATGTCCTACTGCAGGGTTGCCTACTTTTGCAAATGGATTTCAGGGAGATTGTTACAAGCGCTTCACAAAAGGGGTGTAACTTGTGGCCCCCAAAGGGGTGTATCCTGTGTGTAGCTCCACCCATGGGTGTGTCTAGCTCTGCCATGAGAACGATTACACAATAAAAATAGCAGCATCAGTATTTATTNTTTCTTANATTGTCAGTAAATAATCACTGTCACTATTTATTGTGAATAGATGTAAATAGGAGAACCAGTAACTTCATTATCTTTATAGAAATAGGACACAATGTGTGATTTCTATCATNATAANACAATGTCTTCTTCACCTGAATGATCATCAGGGAGATTATCCAGCACTTCAGGGAGTCAGGGAGATCACCCACTTTTCAGGGAGTCTCCTGATATTCAGGGAGGCTTACTGTGGATATTTAAGTAAAAGAAAATAAGCAATAGATATGCCCCTGAAGATGCAGTCATGCCCAAAACCAGAAATGACAATAAGATTATAGGAAGGTTAAGTATAGTAATTACCCAGCCAAACTATTGTTCATAGGTAAGTAAACCGTTTAAAACGAGTTATAGTTACTAATTGTTCAGCTTTAATGAGTTTACTTTTTATGCATTAGTTGAAATATTTCCTTTTTTACTGGTTCCCTATAACCCCCATTATTCTGTTTATTTACTATTAGAGTTTTCACGTTTTTACTCGATTTATTCTCATCTTCAGAATGTACTTCACTAAGCAGTTATTATATATTATAATTACTAATTCTCTATGGATTAAAACGTGTTACTGGCCATAATAATGAGGGTTTAGTAAAATGATAAGAGGCATCTCTGTTACATGAATATCATGAGCAGGGACAGTTAGAGACGGGCAGGAGCAGGGAATGACTGAGCCGGGCTGACCTGTCTCTCGCAGGCGGAACGATTCTTCTCTGCTGCGTTGTTTCCAGGGGAAGGAAATAGAGACGGACAGGAAGAAGCAGGTGACATTCCCATGCCTGTGCAGAGGGCGATTCCCTGGCTGTCAGTTGGTAGATCGCTCTGGTAATCACAGTTACACCCTCGGGTTATAATGGCCTCGGGTCTGGGCTGGAGGCTCTTCTCGTCTGCTCGCTGTAGGTTGTTGGATAAAGTGAATTCTGTGACTGTCAGGTAAGGGCTCTATGTATTAGTGCATGGCATTGGCTGATGTCCTGTTCTTTTATCTCTCTGTACAATATATATCGGTTCATTGTATAATGTGTCTATGAGCTGACCCCCACAGAAAAGCACTATTCATTAAAGACATGTGTTTTTCTAGGTATCTAGCTTAATAATTACATGAATTNCATGCAATATATGGTCGTTATTACCATATTGTGGTTCATTTCCTTGCACTGATCGACAGTGAAAAACCCAAATTACTTTTGAGGCTAATTGTATTGAATTGCTGCTCTAATGAGTATTGTTTATTTGTGTAATGTTTTTATTATAAAAAAAAAAACAACACAATTCATAGGGTAACATTGCAAAAACACATTTTCCACAACAAGTATAAGGTAACTGACAGGTAGGCATATGTGAATAATGTGACAATTGAGTGAAGGGGATGGGGAAAATAAAGGGGGATGTGGTGGTAGGACATCGGACAACTAGAGAGCATATAGCAGAAACAGAAGTTCAAGGTAGAAGACAAATGGACTCACAGTCAATGGGCAAAAGGACAGTACCCCTTCCACTCAGGCTCCTGAGATAAACTAATGGAAAAGTCATCTCATAGCATTTGCTAACCTGTATCTCTATGTGGTTTTAAACTGTACCCACTCAACCCTAGCCAAGAAGAGCTCTTATAATCTGCTTCTTCTATGAAGGCCAAATCCGACATTTGTATGAACTAGTCTAAACTGTAAAAGCCAATCCTTAAAGGTGTGTGCCTTTGGTGGACCTTATGATTATTTTTATTTGTTGGAACTGTCATTGGCCCTGGAAGTTGGACAAAACATATTGAGAGGTTTGTAAGTGTGCCGCTTTATTTTTAAACTGGAATCTTTTTTTTTTAATTGGTCATGGCATTATGTCAGTGGTATTTTATGACTCTTCTGTGGATTTGCTCTATCTTGTATATGTGTATACTAAAAGTGTAACATTTTTTTTTTCCTAGTCGTGTATCTAGCGTGCTGCTTGTGAGAGGACAGCACACCAGCACATGGTGGGATGAACATCTCTCTGAAGAGAATAAAGATTACCTAAAACATTTGACTGCACAAGAATTTAATGCAATGACAGCCAGCAAGCTTTGCCCTCTGAAAGATGAACCATGGCCTATTAAACCTTGGGAACCAGGTGAGTTCTGAAGTTCGTATGTGCTTCCCCGGACTTAGTGGATTTCTTTTTGGGTGCTCCAGTTTCCTTCAATACACTAAAAAAATGCCAGTGATTAATTAGCCACTAAAAATTTACGTTTGTTTGTATCTGCCTGGCTGCCTGCCTATAGAAGGCCTAAAAAGACAGAAGGCTGCTAGACCCTGCCATTTAAGAGAGGGCGCGGATATTGGGCCGGATCTATTCCCTTTCCCGCACTGGATCCGGGACAATATGTTTAACTGATTTACAAATATAACAATTATTCTGCCAAAAATGATGATAATTGAATATATTTGGGCTCAGTGAGTATAACTGTCATGTGTGCTGACACATTGGACAGATACAGATATGTGATCCCCCTCTCCGTTTTACAGCTTGATTGTAACATCTTAATGAATTCCTCTAGCATGCACAGACATACCGAAGTTCAAACATCAAAACATCCTATGGGAAAGAGTATTGTGCATGAGATCTGTATGAAAAGCCCACAGCCCAGTCTATACTGTAAAATTTAAATAACTGCCTGTCTACCTTGCTGAACCTGAGCATGTGCAGTGTGATCTTACAGCTGATTTCTGTACACTGCATTTTTAAATTGACCTGATCCATTGTTGATAACAATAGATTAAGGATCATTTAAAACAGAATTGAGTCTTTGCTTTTTAGTCTACCACTTGTCATTGACCGACATGATGAATAAAATGATGCTTGCCAAGTCATATTTTTGTAGAATCACAGCATAGGCTTCTCTCTCACCTGCCGCATAGGAGAAGACATGGAGAGAATACTTATTTGTGTTGACTGTGTTGTGGTCTGGCTGCTGATGATGTAGGGGGAGAATCAACAGGAAAGGTCACCCACAGCCACTAATCTCTGACCTGCTGAAACTACCATAATGCTTCTGTCCCAGCAGTTTCAGTGGTCATGTAGAAGAGAAGGAGGCCTGGGGAGGTGTGTAGGTACACCAGGAGTGGCTTCTCCTTGGCATCAATCCAGTCTCCAGGTTTTTTTTTCTAGTCGTCATGATGACTGGTATTGTACGTATGCACCAGTTATAATCAGAGTTAGGAGCAAAAGTTAAAAACAGTTTGCGCCTTAAAATAAAAGTATTCACTGCAGAGAGAGGCAAATTTACCAAATGCTGACAAAATAGAGTCAGAAGAACATATGTCCTCGGTCAANTCTGTAGCTGATCATATTTACCTGTAGATAAAGTGTGAATGTGATTAAAGATAATATATAAATTAATGTAAAAAAAACAATTCCATAAAGGGAAGCATTGTTTTTTCCATATATAAACAGAATCCAGGTAAATACATTCCTATTTTTGCTTGTTTCTCCTGTCAGATAATTTTCTCAAAATTCTGTGTAGAAGTAATGGAAGTCCTTGGTCGCTATGTGTCTCTCGTGATCACTCAGATTTTGATAAAAATAAGATCTTTTTGTTATAAATGTATTTTATTTAAATTTTAAATGCAAAACAGCATTTCTGCTTTGTGAGTGGGGGCATCATAATAAAAGTATCTTATTGATTAGTGCATTAGTCACAGATTACATAACATTAGAAACCCTCTTGTTCTAAGAGGCACAGCACGGTGGTGTTCTCTAAAGTAATTTCCCATACACCAATATTCTTGCATCTTCATCTGCTTTCTACCTTGTATTACAGGCTCCAACAGGGTTGGTGTAATAGCAGTTAAGTTGGGAATGATGCCAATATGGACTAAGTCTGGAAAAAAACATGCTGTCACAATGTTGCAAGTAAGTTTCTGTTTAATATACTTTGCAGTAGGCTTGACGTTACATATATTCAGTTTTATGTTCTATTAGTTATTTTCTTATCTTTTAATTTATTGTTACTGTTGGAGAGGAAATTTGTGAGAGGAAAATTGGATATTACTCCAGAGAAATGTGTTCTGTCTTACTTAAAGGTGGGACAGCAATGTAACAAACCAATGATAAAGGCAAAGCAACTCAGATGCTTGATTGTATGGAAAGAGGAATGAGTAGCTCACATGTTGGTGTAAAGGGGAGGGGCAATCTCCATGCACAAAACGTGACTCTACGTAAATTGGGGATGGTGTAGTGGATAGTGTGTAAATGTTGAAACCAACCCTTACCCCAAAGAGTTGTGAAGCTTGTTATTTCTATAGGTCAAGAGTATGGCATCACCTGGGTCTAAATATACAAAAGTTTTTCAAAGTTATTCAAGCTCACACTTTCCAGAATGTAAATGAAGCTAAAAGCCTGAATCTAGTTGTTGCTATGAGCAACATCGACACTTTTCATTCTCCTAGCTTAGTAAATTGGTAAATCTGGTGTATCTACACAAGAATACAAATACATTTTTAGAACTGCAAACCATATAGAGAATATATACTGCAAACCAGGGCTGGAAGTGGGGGTGTATACGGGGTATGCTATACCGGCACTTCTCCCACTGATGTAGTTGAAATACTACAAATCTCCATTGACTTCCATTATATTCAGTTTTTTCATACCGTCACTTCTGAATATCCATACCCCCACTTCTAAATTTCCACTTCGACCACTGCTGCAAACCATATAGCAGTGATATCATTTGTACAGGGTGTTGTAGTTCAACTTTAACTTCAATATAAAGATAATGTTTTTCAGTGCGTATATAATTATTTTGCTCCAGTGGTATTGCATTGCATCCTTGTTTACCTGTGAAAAAATATACTAATGGGATCTGCTTCGTTCTCTGCTTTGCTGGTATACAGTGCTCTATAGAGAAAATTAATATCTGCAGTATGTTATCCAATTGTTTGTTGCAACAAAGCCTGAAGTCATAGAATGTCAAGTTGACATCGGCTATATGTGTTTTTTTTTTTACTGTGCAGTTAGTGGAAATAGCTAGTGGTGATTGTATGTGAGATATTTCCAGGTACTAGTGAGACTTTGCAAATGATGTGTTACATACAGAATATGTGGATTGTTATTTCTGTTGCTGTTAGTGAGTTTGGCCTCCCAATGTACAATGCAAATCGTACAATACAATAGGAGGACAATACATACAGTTCATAGGGGTACATAGTAATAACAGAGGGGTTGTGACAGTATACTATGCAGCAATAGGGGTGACAGACAGGGAAGAAGGTGGGCCCCAAGTTGAGGTAGATGACAGAAGTGGAGGGCCCTGCATGTGACAGCTTACATGGTAAGAGGGAAGGGAACACCGTAGAGAAGGCAAAGGGGAATGGAGGTAAGAAGGAAGGATTCGTTTTCATTGGATAGAAGCTAGGCTACTCCTAAAGAAGTGGGTTTTGAGGGAGTGTTAAAAAGCATGGTGCCTAAATTTACTAAACTGCGTGATTGGAAAAGTGGGGATGTTGTTTTATCAGATTTAAGTTCTCATTCTTCAGAATATAAAATGAAACTGAGCACTTAATTCTGATTGGTTGCTCTGGGCAACATTCCCATTTTTTCCAATCCTGCAATTTAGTAAATATAGGGGCAGATTCAATTGTTTGGCAAGTCGCGACTTATTTAGTCACGTTATTTTGGTCATCAATTCGCACCCAATTTATCACGGGATTCAAATGTTTAGTCATGACTTAAATTTCGCGCTTTATTTTGATCATTAGCGATAAAAATAAGTTGTGCGAGTGGAAAGTTTGAATGGGCTACGATGCCCATTCACAGCAGAAACAGTTATGCCTTCATTAGAAATCACGTCACAGGTCAGTTTTAACGTGATTTGCTTATGGAAGACATACGCTGCAACTGTTATGAATGAGAATCCTAGTATGACCATTTCTGTCAATGAAATGGTTACATTTGTATTGGCTGCTGCAGAGATGGTTACACAGAGATACAAATGTAACCATTTCATTGACAGAAATGGTCATACTACGATACTGATTCATAAGCTGCAGCGTTGTCTCCATAAGCAAATCACCTTATAACTGAGCTGTAAAGTGATTACTAATGGAGGCATATGCTGCTGCTGACTAAAAACAAAGAAAAAAAAATCCCCATTGACTTATATTGCATCTGGTCATGACTAGTTTTTCGCACCTAATTTAAAACAATTGAATTCCATCTTTTTTTTCACGTGAATTGTTATGCTAATTAGCAAAAAACGCNATATTTTTTCACTTCGCGCACAATTAAATCGGCCCCATAGGCCATATATAGGGGTTTTGGAAAGACTGATAGATTCAGGTAGGTCATTCCAGTGAAGGAGGCAGCTTTGGAGAAGTCCTGGATGTGTGGATGAGAGGAAGTACGTAAGTATCATGTGAGATGTCACTAGCAGTGTGGAGTGGATGGAGAGGTAGGGAGCAGAGGAAGAGGAGAAAGCTTTGTAGGTTGTGAATAGCATTCTGTAGCAGATAGGAAGCTAGTGAGTGGCGAGGTGGACATTTTTTTTCTCTCAGTTCTCTACTTTAATTGTTATGTATGGATGATGCTTTGGATGGTTTTACTTCTGTAACTGCCCTATGAAATCTATAAATCCCATTTGTTTAACTCCCTTAAGTTAAAGGTGTATATTCATAGTCGTATGGCTCACCTCTCAGACCAGATCTACAGGAAAACAAACAGCGGTTTGGAATTCTGTATGGAAGAGGGTTGAACCCGTCACTCCCCTGTCCCCACATTTCCGTGTCCAGAATAATTCCTTAAATTCCCTGCATGGCTCTGATCTATACAAAAGCAATTCTGTGTGAATCAGCTTTCCACAATCCAGTCTGAATGCTTGTCTTCATCTTCATTGTAGTGAACATGCAGAAATAAAATAACGTCCCCATGTCTAACCAGACATTGTAAACGGTGTTCGCCTAGAGATCCNATCATAACATTTGATGCATGCATGCGCAGATGTCACAACTTGGGATGGGTTGAGATTGCAGTTAGATTGGAAAGTGGAGATGAAGGAGCTTGAATCAACCAATCAGATTTAAGATCTCAGATTAATTTTACACATCGGAGAATGTGAGCTTGAATCTTATTGGTTACTATGGGCAACATCCCCACTTTTGGATCTCACTGCAGTCTCACCGCTTAGTAAATATACCCCTTGGAGTTTTTACAAACGGAACCATAATTTAATTAAATAACAGTTGCCAATAACCTGAAAGTGTAGATTAGTGTTTTGCACACAAAGGGTTAAATATGCCTTTGTTTTCCGTAAATGATTGGCAGCCTGGTCTTGGCAGGTTCTCCGTGGATGCTGCTGCATGAAGGTTTGGGAAATGGAAGTGTGAAATCTTCTTTTGTTAGCCAACATAAAGTTACTGTGCCTGTAATCTTCCTAAAATGCAAAAAGGAAATTCTGATTGGAAATGTATTTCAAAACCCCCATGCCACCTGGTTGTGTGGGTTGTCATTTGTAAGGTGTTTATAAAGCATTGAGTGCATGTTAAGTATGTTCTGTTTGTGTGAATACAGCCACTTTCTTTATTGTTGGTAACTTATGAATAAAAGTAATAGAATATGCTGATATGGTAGGATGGGTTAAACGTGGGCAATTTATATGTTGTGAAGCCAGGTATGGGCTATTCCAGTGTTGATGGTATTTGCTGAGTAGTAGCCTTGTAGCACCTGGAATACCGAACATTGCCTATGTCTGGTGTCCATTTTTTATTTTTCTTCCATACGTACCTTGGAAAGTGTATCTTGTATCTGCCTAGTACATGGCTGGACAGGTTATTATATCTAATCTCTGAGCCATGCTAAAGTTTTAGGAACCAGACAATATACCGTATATGCCGGCGTATAAGACGACTGGGTGTATAAGACGACCCCCCAACATTTCCACTCAAAATATAGAGTTTGTATTGATCCCCTGCTGTATGATCCCTGCTGTATGATCCCCCTGCTGTATGATCCCTTCTGTACTGACATTTTGCTGATGTCTCCTGGAGAGGAGGGGGGAGGATGTGTCTGCACTCTGGGGTCACAGGGTATCTCTGAGGTAATAAACATCTAATGCTCTATAGATAATCACCATAGGACCATGTATACAGCTAGTGGTTATCTATGGAGCATTGGATGTTTCATACCTCGGAGAAAGATACCCGGCGTATAAGACGACCCCCCCACTTGGAGGCATGTTTTTCGGAGCTGAAAAGTAGTCTTATACGCCAGCAAATACAGTAATAAGAAATGGT
Organism: Platyplectrum ornatum; assembly: GCA_016617825.1. Lineage (NCBI taxonomy): Eukaryota > Metazoa > Chordata > Amphibia > Anura > Limnodynastidae > Platyplectrum > Platyplectrum ornatum. The sequence goes on along the minus strand of JABWIB010001357.1, from coordinate 19,297 downwards.
GCCAGCAATGTCAGTGGGGAGGATAAAACCAGCTATAGCTACATCTACCATATTCCTCTCCCTATTTAAACCTCCATGTTATCCAGGGCTCCAGGTCCAAATTCTTCTGGTCTCCATTGCAATCTGCAGCCCAGTATTTGTTTCAAACAGTGTGATAATAGACTGTCTATGTCGACAAGTGTTACCATTGTCTATGTAACTTAACACAATGTCTTATACTTAGGTGGTTATATCTGTGCTGGATCAGTAATAAATATGTAGTATTATAGTAGAACAACGTCAGCTATTATTCCTCTTGCATGCTGTCAGGCACCCTGGAGCAAGTCTCTATCCAGCCTGCTATAAAGCAATGAGAAGAAGGGATCTGTTTAGCTATAGAGAGTGGAATGAAATATAAAGAAGCCACTTTTTTCTCTCTCTATTTAGTAAAGCAGAATTGCTGGACATGACACTGATTTCTCCAGCACCAATTTAAACACATAACTTGTGTCATTATTACCTGTACGCAAGATTTAATAAGCAATAAAATGAGAAGAATGCTAACAGAATATAAAGTCAGAGGCAGGTAGAAGTAACAAAGATGGGAGGGAATATGCAGGGGGGGCGGATGTTGTGTGATGTAGGTGATGCTGAACAGTTGGAAAGTTGTTTTCAGAATTTGCTATGAATGGTACAGGGAGTGCTGACTTCTCTACTTTTGAGNCTTGATAAAACCTTTGCTTGTCTTGCCAATTCCTGCATAACACAGTCACGTTTTCTACCTGTGCTGCTGTGTGTAGAAATCTGTGTTTTGCGACAGCTGTTCAGCTCCTCTCTCATGTTTCTCTTACGCCATTGTGGTAAATGTGCCGCAGACTCTGCACGTCATGAAAATACTGTGCCAGTGAGTTTTTGCCTACATATAGAGTACCAGTCAGTAGTTTGGTCACAACTAATAGGGGTTTTTATTTATTTTAGTTCTTCGTTGAAGATTAATTTTGTAGGCCGCAAAACTATGAAATAACACAAGAATTATGTGCTGGTGCTTTGCTAGTGAAACTCTTATTCAAAATTCAAGACCCAACCAGCATGGCGACAGCCCCATTCCCTTCCATCTGGTTTGCTCTTACTGGGACAACACACCTCCCAGGTTATGTGATGGCTACTTGACCAAGATGGAAAGTGATGGTCCGATGACCTGGCCTCCACAACCATCCAACCTAAACCCAACTACCTGACCTAAACCCAACTAAGGATAACCAGACACTGATGGAGAGACTGCCAAGAGTGTTCAGAGCTGTCTTCAAAGCAAAAAGGAGCTTTTAAAATATTTTGTGTAACACAGCATAATTCCATGTGTTCTGTCATAGCTTTGATGTCTTCAGTATTCATCTACAATGTAGAGAATTAAAATAAACAAAAACCATTGGATGAGAAGGTGTGTCCAAACTTTTGACTAGTACTGTGTATGTGTATATATAATATAATGGAGGGAAATGAAGAAACAATTCTCTTATTGCATGCTGGGTATTGCAAAAATACTAAAACATGTTGTTTTTTTTTTTTTAATCTTTAAGGTAAGAGATTGTCATGTCATTAAGTACACACCCAAAGAGGAGGGAGGTGGAAGAAGTGCCACCCTCACTGTAGGAGGGAAAAATGTCTCTCCTTTCCATGTAAGTATTGTCTTTTTCAGGTAGAAATATATTCTGTATGTCCTTTACATTCACATTTATTTTCCAGTGATTCTGACGTTATTGGGACATTTAAATTGAAATGAAAATTTCCGTGGGCTTACATCAAAGTAACATACATAATAACAGAACCAGATTCAGATGACGGACTATTGAACTTATGATTGAATGGGTAAAACATGTTGCATTGCAGGGGAGGTAAAATGAATGTTACTGTTTGCATGTTGGGAGAATACTTTATTTTTGCATTTTGCTGTTATTAGACTTGAGCTTGGAAACATCATCTTTTAATACTATTTGCAACTAATGAATTTTAATTCCCCAGCTATTCCTGATTTTGCCCAAATGCTTGTAAGTTCAATAGTACGCAAGTCTGGATCCTCCATAGTTGACAAGTTTTAAAAAAAGTTTAAAAAAAAAAAAAGACACCAGTTCATCAAGTTCAACCTATACTGAATCTCCTGCGATCCTAATCTTATAAGTCTGTCCATCATGTATCAATTTATTTTATTTCATTTTAGTACAGTAGAAGAACCAATAATCTAAAAGTAGATTACCGAAACCAGTTGTTTTTACATTGGGGAAGAATATAATCCTTTACCAGTTGCACCTATTTGTGTGTGTGTGCACAGTTACAATCAGTGATCACAATAAAGCGTCTACACGCGTCTCTGACACGTTCATATGAGATTGGTCCCATGCGTATTTTTTTGCGCAGNGACCAATCAGTGGAATTAACTGTGAGGTAGATCGACCAAACAGACTGGCGCTTTCATAATCAGCGTGCAGTCTGTTCCTACCGGCAGTGAGAACGCTGATTGGTTAAAGTTAATCGTTCTTTCTGCAGGCATTAGCAGACAGACGGCGGCGCTGTTAGTGAGAGTGCCGGTCTGTGTTTCGGCTTCTTTACACCAGCTGCTCCCGAACCTCTGCAGAAGTTAAAGTGCCCCTGCAGAAAAGACAGAGTATAGTACTGTAACAGAACAAAGTATATTTATTTCAACTGTTGTAGCAATACTTGGGTCCTCCCTTTAGTCTAATATGCCCCCTGGAATAAGAGTGTTCTCAAAAGCATATATCATTTACAATTTGCAACCCTTGTAACAGCCACCAGCGTCCCTTGGCTGTTCTATCTATTTATATCTATATCTATATAATGTGTGTGTGTGTGTCTGTGTGTGTATATATACCGTATATACTCGAGTATAAGCCGACCCGAATATAAGCCGAGGAGCCTAATTTCACCTAATTTTAAACTGGGATAACTCATTGACATCATAAATGACTATGACTCGAGTATAAGCCGAGGGGGGCACTTTCAGCACAAAAAAATGTGCTGAAAAACTAGGCTTATACTCGAGTATATACAGTATATATACGCACACACACATATGTGTTCATAAACAGCAATACAATAGTGTCATTCATCTGAATAAAATGAACTATATAGGATGACTATATAGGATGTTTTGCAATATTATGAAGGTGGATGCTGACCAGACCATGTGATCTATCATCCTATATATACACATGTGGAACATGATTACATGATTACAATCAAATAGACGCCTATTTCTACCACTAATATATATAAATAATCTGTATCATATGTGATAGCTTGTAACACTTGTGCAAGATGTCTGATGTGTAATGTCATTACTAATTATTAAGTGATGCCCTGTCCTTTGGATGGTTATAGGGCCACACTGTGGTGCCTTAGGTTTTTCCTGTTGTCCATCTAAAGCCNCACTGTGCCATCTCCCTAGTGATCAATATAACTGGGCATGACACGGCGGTCTCCCACTGGTTAATAATAGTGCACTCACTGCTGNGCTGCATCCTATTACCGTCAGGCGTTTCAATAAATTGGTCCATGCCACACACTGTGGCATAGGTTAACAGAGGAGCATATAATCTGGTAAATAAATTTAAAGGTAAGTGTGTAACATTCTAGAATACATTACCATTTAATATAATTGCCGCTAAAATAATACTCCTCTTCCACAAGAAAATACTCCTTTAAAATGCTATGAGGAGTATTTTTACTCCTGCTGAAAAAATGTAGCTCGATCACTGGTTACAATACAGATTATATTCATTTGCAGGCTGGGAGGTTGTCATATTGCACAGACATTGGTNTACAGCTATCCTATAACAATTGGAGGCATTGGATGGTGACATCGCATTGGTTAAACACCCTATACATTTTTAACCCCTTTAAGACGCAGCCTATTTGGTCCTTAATGACCAAGCCCTGTTTTACAAATCTGACATGTTACACTTTATGTGGTAATAACTTTTTAATGCTTTAACGTATCCAACTGATTCTGAGAT
>JABWIB010001356.1:61794-78158 GCA_016617825.1 Platyplectrum ornatum | reverse complement strand
ATTACAAGACGTTAATTTGCATTTGACTGTTTGGGATTATTGGAAGAGTTAATCACTGCCATACACACCGCTTAGACAGGAANNCGATGCTTCTCCCTAGGGGGGTGACATGCAGTCTTGTGTCTACGTTGTATTGGCTGTTTTTAGGGTGACGGGCCTGTGCGGTATTTAGGCGCTAGTGGTAGTGTAGGATATTCTTGTTTTTNATTAAATAAAATAGTAAAATGTTAAAAAGCTTATGTTTTATGTAAGGTAATTTGGCATTATAACTCTTTTTTTTTTTGATCGTGTTCTGATTTTTTGGACTACAGTTTAGATTATTTAAAAGAGGGAAAAAAACTGTCAAGTAAAAAAAAAACAAAGAAATAACAATTTAATAAAGAAAAAATATAAATATATAATGAAAAGAATGTGTTTTATATACAGCTCCAGCCACTAAATTTCTGATGACAGGTTAACATGGGAAACAGAAAACTGAGCATTAGGATAGTTTGATCTTCTAATTGATCTTCTAATGTTGTTAGAAGCATAAGTCCAGTGTGATAAGGATATGCTGTGATGCACAACTTAATTCTCTTATTGAGAGATTCTAGTATAAAGCTGATGTGAATGATCAGGTTGTCCTAAATACACTCAGAAATACATAGATAGTTATACTCTTACTGTTCTGTTTCTGCCATTATACGAATGTTCTATAATCCTATGTTTTCTCTTTCAGCCGAGTAGTTTTGCCGTGCTCCACTGAAGAGGTACGCTATGTGTTGTGTTGTCTCTTGCTTTAGTTTAAGCAGCTCTACATTTCTTTGTCCATTAGGTTTTATTCACAAGTGTTTAAANTGCTGTCAGAAATAAATGTTGTAGCATGTGCATGATGTGTATGGCTTGCTGTGTATAAGTGCTCTCAAACCATAGGGGAAGTCCATAANGTAGTATAGGCCTCCCAACATACAGGAACGTCCAAAGACGCCATCTGTACAGCCAGCTCATTTTGTGTGCAAGGTGTCAATAAATAGAGGTTAGCTGACAACGCACAGTAATGATCTGTATCAATGTTTGTCCCATATTGGCCCAGATCCAGACTTCAGATTTGTTTTTGTACTATTTAATGGGTGTTCTCGCCCTCCTGGGGTGTCCCATCCTAATGTATCTTAATCAAGACTTTGTTACTTCTGCTATTTTCCTTTTCCATTGGGAAGGTAGCATCCAGGCTGTCAATAGCTGCGAATACACCAATATCAAGTTGACTGNATCAAAATGGAAGTCTGGATCTGGCTCAATCACACAAAATGGAGCTGTTATTGGTTTCATACACCCTTTGAGTGCTGCTTTTTAAGGTGCATTCACTTGTATGCTCTTGGCACAGTTCCATCGCTCTCCTGTGCTTGAGGAATTCTTTCACTGAAAAGCCTATTCACTGNTGCACTGTGAAAGCATGTTATCTGCAATGCCCAAGGCAGCAATATGCGCTATGAACAAGCCCCACATTAGCAGTCTGAATCCTTGTNTGTGTAGTTTCTAGAAGAAAAAAATGTAATGTGATGGCCATTATAGCAGTTTGCATGATACCCTGATATAGCACCAGATCCAGAACTCATCTCGGAGGTCACTACCATTACGACTACACATAATAACCTCTCCAGCAATATTTCTGCACCCCCCACAGAACAGTGTAGAAATCTGGGTTGTATATAAGGGCCCTTATGTTGTGTGTAAAGGACCCCCACTCCAGCTTGCTTGCCCTTTGGCCCGCTGTTGATCTTTATACCAGATCTATAATGCACCACCTACCAATGGAAGGCTAACGGTTTTCTGATCCTAGCAATGCTCTGCTTNTTGTAAGTCGTCTGGATGTGGCCCTCTAGTTATTGGTCATGGGTTTTTGGTGCACTTTATGTTGCAGTGTGTGAGTTTAGATACTTGTACTCCCCCCTTAATATAATCTTCTAGTTCAAGTACATAGGCGTATCATCAGCAATAGAGAAATGCAGTGTTTTTACTGGCCTAGGCTAGTGTCTCCCTTTGTCTAGTTNCCATTCTAAGCTAGGCGCTATTCATATTATTTTATGTTAGTACTGTCAACTAGCATGTATCTAAGCTTGTAATGTCTCAGTAACCCAAACTATCTACAGCACCANTCACTACACTGCCACACCTGCTGAAATGGATTTTTTCTTGTGTTCTGCAGTATCAAGTCGGGCAGCTTTATTCTGTGGCTGAAGCTAGCAAAAATGAGACTGGCGGTGGAGAAGGAATTGAAGTTTTAAAGAATGAACCGTATGAAAAAGATGGAGAAAAGGGCCAATATACACACAAAATCTATCATCTGAAAAGGTACACTGTGGGCACATATGAGCCATCACTGCTTTTCTAGACTTGTTTATGTTCTATTATATGTGTACTGTATATTGTATATACTATGTAAGGTACAGCAGGAANTTTATGGCACCCTATAAATACACAAAGCCGTGTAACTTTTATACATGTTGTATGTTATATTTTTGAATGCTAGTTTATTTTTTTTTTTTGCAATTTGTAGATGTTCCTGAATAATCCTACATTCTCCTGCTAGAAGGAAATCAGTCAATTGCACGATTACACTATACCATAATGCTAATTAGAATCTGCAACAGATAACATTGTCTCTCTAGAATCCCTATGACCTATTACATAAGTATAGTGTCCACACTATGAAGTATTTGTGGGGCACAATGCATGTGTTTAGGAGACTATATTGTTTAGTTGTTTTCATTTATGTGTTAGGGCACACCTCACCACTTTTATACAGCAATCTTAACATGTTCATTAGTAGTAATGGATCAAAAATGAGAACGAAAGTAAATTCATTCCTAATGAAAGCACATATCTTTTCCAGTAAAGTCCCTGGCTTTGTAAAGATGTTTGCTCCAGAGGGATCTTTGGTATTCCATGAGAAGGCATGGAATGCCTATCCTTACTGTAGAACAAGTAAGTGTATCATTCCAGCAATACCCTTTCAGCTGACTTAAATATTGTTTTGTCAGGATCATCATTCTGCCTGTAATTGGTTATAAATAGGCATTTCGCTGTGTAACTTATAGTACACAAGTACCTTTTTTTTCTTTAAAGTACAAAAGGTTTACATTAGAGTTTATAATGTGTAATACAATATAGAGACATGGATATATGTTCCTGATTTTCTCCTGTTACAAGACAGTCTGACCATCTTTCTTGCTGCACAGTGTTTTATTGGAGGAAGCAGGAGTGCTAGGTTTTTGTGTGGGGTGTTCAGCTATATATTTTTGTTACAACTGTCTGACTTTAATAAATACAAAATGATTTATATAGAGAGAACCAATTACATTTTAAACCATAGACTTAATGTGGGCTTTCGTCACAGCAATTAGTGCTCCCAGCACGAGGTGGCCAATAAATGGGGCCATTCTCTCCTAGGGGAAAGTTCCAGAAGAAGAGTGCGAATAATGAATAATGTTTGTCTAGAATATCTGTGATATCTGGCTGTTCCAGACACATTGTTACTATTGCCTATTGTCAAGTTCACTGTTTAAACACCCCTCCTTTCCTTTTATTTTTCCATGTACTTTCCTGTTCTTGGTCGACCAGTTGTAACGGTGAGTAAATTATTCTTCTTCATTCAAATAATAAGATATTAATATGGTAATCTCTTTACCTATGAGTAGTGTTATTTCCAATGCTTTATTTACCACTTTAGGCCATCTTCCTTTTTGTGTTTGTATGTATATGTCCTCTTAATGCTCTTAACAGTATAATAGTAAAAACCTGCTGCTGTTGGTGACATGATATAATGAATGTACAGTATCTTAGTATGATCCTAGTTTGTAGTCTTTCAGGACCTTATGATTGCTGGAAAGTTTTGCTGTGTGATCCATTCTTTACCACATGGACAGGGTGTATTCCCTCTCTATATTGATCCATATTGCAACTTATTAACCATAACATAATTGACAAAGCTGTAGCTAATGGTAAAGAGGACTGTTGCTGAAAGTTGAAGTTTGACTTCTGCATTCACACATAGAAAATGTACATCAATGTCATTGAGTTACTGTATATATGCTACTTTAACACTTTTACTTCCGATTGATGAACTATATATGGATGTAATTGTTGCTTTAAATGATTTAACTAACCACTCAAAATCAAGATCAGTTTGTTAAAGTTGCATGAATGTATTCTTTCAGAATGAGTATATGAAAGAAGACTTCTTCATCAAGATTGAGACTTGGCACAAACCAGACATGGGCACTCAGGACAATGTAAGTCATTTCAGTCACATCATGCCCATCTTGTCAAAAAAAAACACTTTTATAATGATTTTTTAAATGTCTCTTTTGTGACGTCCCTCAGGTGCACTGTCTAGATCCGAATATTTGGAAGACTGTTGAAGTGGTCCATATTGATATTGCAGATAGAAGCCAAGTAGAACCAGCAGTAAGTCAACTTATATTGCATGTAAAACGCAGACGCAGGTTTTGGTAACATTTCCTTGGCTCGCAGGGCTGTCGCTCTCTAGTTGTTGTACAGCTATAATTCCCAGCATTCTCTAAGCAGCCTCACGCCCTATGCAGAGGCCCAGGTTGACCAGGCTCTTTCCTACTAACTATACATTTTACATATGGCGAGTGGATAAAACGACGCTTGGTTATCTTGATCTCTATCTGCGTTGTTTTCTTTGCTTAAACATTCCGCAGAAGAGCAGCGCTTTCATCTAAACTGACACATTAGCCCTGTTGCATTTTTAACCTACTTCAGAAGCTTAAACTGTTTGTACTACACAGTGATATGTAGTGGACATGCTTCTTGAAGGCTTGCAGAAATTGCGCAGCGGAATTAGCCTCCAGAAATCCTCTGAGCCGAAGATTCAAGTGGGTTCCAGCTGTCATCCCCCAGAGTATTCCAACAGAACTAATGAGATGAGAAGTGTACAGCTGGTGGCAAACAAAATAAACCACAAGCCAAGGGCTCGTCTACAGTGGCTGCGCTTCCCCGGTGGGATCCTGAAGGAGATTGCNGGCCGACAGAGCCAGAAGGCTGTTCCCTTCCACGCTATTGCTCATTTGCAGCTGTAATTCAGAAGTGTGCATTGTATTTTCTGTGCTGAATCGTGTCGTCTAGATTGTAATTTTAATATAATGTAAGCAGTAATGATCCTAAGTGATATTTGTATTAAGCCTACAAGAATGACAACTGCTATACATGTCACGTGTGAAGAAAATTAAGTTTAGCGTCACATAAAGCTCCTCGTAGCCAGAGGGATGACTTGTTTTCACTCCCGCTGTGTGTCTCCTTTCCAAAGACTCGTGTCATTGGCTACCAAAGTGATTGTTCTTTATTTTTATATAGATATATTTTTGTCTGCAGTGATTATAATTTTTTTGTAATATTTCTTTAGAAATCATCAGCAATACAGTGTAGGGAAAATAGTGTAGTAATATACAACACTAATCCATTTATTTGTTTTGCACGGATAATATATTCAACTGAATGCATATGCAACTTAAGCAAGTGAGAGACTTAATAGAAAGTGTTAATAGAAAGCTACACAAATTTTATGTAATATTTAGATTTTATGTTTAATGAAAAACAGTGAATGTATAAACTGTGCGGAATTATCAGAATATGCCACCAAATAGCGTTTTTTAATTACCCCAGAATAATAATTATTATTATTATTATTAATAATAATATTTTTACTAGTTTATTTTTGCACATTTGGCATAAGGGTGCATCCATATTCCTTATGAGTAGTTTTCTGTAAAGCCAACTACACGCCAGTGATTTCCCAGCATCTGACTCATCCTGGGGCAGATCTTACCACGCTGTTCCATCCGTTTATAATAGACACAGTGTCCGTTTACGTTTGATTGCAAAGCTACTTGTACCATTCTCAATCACACTTTAACTATAAAGTACTGCATTCATTTTTATTTTTTTGTTTGTAGGATTACAAAGCTGATGAAGACCCAGCAATATTTGAGTCTTATAAAACAAAGCGGGGTCCACTTGGGCCAAACTGGAAGGTAATTAATGTAGATACTTTTCTTACCCCTCCAAAGCAAGATACAAGANATAGGAAGGAATTTGAAATCTTTTATTATGGTAGTAATTCTATGTGGATAAAGAAATATTTATCTGGCACAATTATCTGTGCTGGAATCATCGGAAGGATTACATGTATAGGTATTAAATATTTCTATCCAGGGTGAGAATTCTCCTTATTGCCTGTATTTACCATGCATGAGGGAAACGGGAGCAGCACACAGGTACTGGGGTAAGGTAGCTAGGGAGTACCTGTATTAGCTACTGGCCTTCTGTCGGGATTTTGTTCTAGNTTTGCCCAACTTGTGTTGCCCCTTTCTGTTTGCATGTCAAGTGTATGATACAGCAGTAATGTCCTGTCTGTGAGAGACTGCATCATATCCAGTCAGCTATGACAAAATGATTCAGTAAAATATACTGTATGTATAGTGTTATATCATTTTTTAAGATGAAGAACCAGGGCAAATGAACAGGTTTTAGGAGCCAATGAGCTTTGACATTTATTGATGACGTTTACAAATATGTGGAATGGAACATTTTGGAACATTTTTTTACTGCAATAGAAATAAAATATATGAATCAACTAACTTTCTCTTATTCCATCGCTCTGCTAGAAAGAATTGGCGAAATCCGAGAACTGTCCGCACATGTGTGCTTACAAACTAGTAACTATTAAGTTTAGATGGTGGGGGCTTCAAAATAAAATAGAGAATTTTATTCAGAAGGTAAGTGGGCAAATGGCTTTTTTGTGTTTTNGTTGAAAGTTGGATTTGCCAAATGCTGTAATCTAGATTGAGATCATTAATGGATTAAGCTACTCGTGCTTTTATATTATTTACATTTATTACAGATCCTCATGTCAGNAGCAGAAATGGTTTTTATTTATCTAAACGTATGTGTTAGTATACTCTGAATGAGCGTTATGTGTCTNTTTAGTAATATTCATTTAGTTTTAGCGTAGTAGAAATTCCAACATCTATTTTTGATCCTATCAAGGATTGGCTTTTGGGTTTTTTCTTTACATATTGAGTTTGAGTTGTTTTGATATCACAATTTATTTGAACATAATATGAATGCAAATGTTATGTGGCTATCTGGGAATGCTTCAGGCATGTTAAAATTACTTTAAAAAGCCTATTTCCCCATATCATGTCCATAATACTGAGAGGCTTTCCAGATGGATTGGTAAAAAGAAACCCCCACCACTTGATAAATAAAGTAAATGACATTTGCTTTGGTGTTTTATGAANTTACAGAAAACAGAAAAATCTTAGAATGACCTGTAGAAAGCAATTATATTTAGTTAAGTGCGTCGGTTTCTCGCACTCTCTTTAAATCAGTGGTCAAAGTGGAAATTTAGAAGTGGCGGTATGGAAACACAGTGGGAGAAGGCTCAGTNTGGCATACGCCCAGTATAAACTCCCAGCCTTGAATATATAATATAATGAGTTTGGTCACGGAATAACCTTAAATGTACAGATTTTCTAAAAAACAAACAAATCAACATTTACTATTTATGTACATGGATATTTGGATGTCTGTTAAACAAAAGTTCATATGTAAATGTGGATGTGTCTTGGCTAGCAGGTAAAGACTGAGTAACGCTGGTCATGTCATCTGTACATTTCTTGATTTATTATTGGTATTGGTGTAGTGAATACCATTGCATAGCTTCTTGCACTCACTGCCTTGCATTCTTTTTGTTAAAGCAAGAGAAACGAATATTTACAAACTTTCACCGCCAGTTATTTTGCTGGATTGACAAATGGATTGACCTAACAATGGAAGACATAAGACGAATGGAGGATGAAACACAGAAGGAATTAGAAGCAGTAAGCATGTTTGTGGCATAAAAATATGCGATCAGTTATTTTTGTTGCATTCCAGTACATTGAATGCTTATTTTCTTCCCATAGTGCTTCATTGTTTAATGGAAAAAAAAAAAAAGTTTTGAAATTACTTTGAAAACAGCAATGAAAGCAACAGAAATGAGAAATAACATTTTATACAGATTTATATATTGGTTTTGTGTACTTTGGAGTGAATACATTTAGCCATCCCATTAATGTGTAGCGTACATTATTAACCTGTGTTTTGCTTATGCCCTTTNAGTCTCATGGACTGACTTCTATGCATAGGCTGTTTTCTGGAGACCCNCCAGAACTGACAGCTTGAATAGAAATATTATAGATTTATTACAATATGTTCTTTATTAGTTTNACAGTCTGACAAAGGTTCTTATAAGTCAGTGAGTGGCCTGTTTTTATTTTTCAGTTGCTTTAAATTTCATTTCACAATTTAGATACGCAAGAAGGGTACTGTTCGAGGCACAACTGCAGCAGACTCCTAAGAAACTCCAGCCTAGTTTCAGGGGCAGTATTAAGGTGTGTAAGTACAGTAGCAGACTAATCAGGTGATGGGTCTATACGTTCTGATTCCATTACTTGTTTCCACTCTGTGGGCTGTCTACTTCTGTGTAATTTCAAAACTTTATGCAATCTGTCCTATTCTGTCTTCTTTGCTTGCCTTGCTTGCTCTGTGTTGTAAAATGTTACAAATTAAGTGTCAGTGAGTTTATTCCAGTATAAACTAGTACTGCAATCTAGTATTTTAGTNTAAATGTGCATTGTTTAAAGCAGGCTTGTCCAACCTGCGGCCCTCCAGGTGTTGCAAAACTACAAGTCCCAGCATGCTTTGTCTGGAATAAACTGTCTAAGCAGTTAAAGCATGATGGGAATTGTAGTTTTGCAACACCTGGAGGGCNGCAGGTTGGACAAGCCTGGTTTAAAGGAATACAGCTGACTGGATGTTCCATTCACTAGGATTGTAATAATGTTGAAACAGTAATCTCTGAATCAGGTCCTTTATGTAAGAATCATTTGTCTGATATCCGCTCAGACTATCGTGTTTCTCTGAGTGTATCTAGTTTGACCTCTAGGCCCAGATTCACTAAGCTGTGGGAAGTGAACATTGGAGATGTTGCTCATAGCAGCCAATCAGATTCTAGCTCTCACTTTCCTATTACATACTAGAGAATGTTATATAAGATCTGCTATGTGTAAGCCATGTCCTGCCCTGGTCGTGTTTATTATTAAATTAGGTATGACCGGCTACAGTGACATTACAATGAATCNGGTTGCCTGTAAGTTTGGTCTAAATGTAGAAATATACATTATATTTGTAGACTGATATCAGAATGTGAGGAACTGGTACAAGAGAGTGAAAGCTAGTCTTGTTTATTCATGGTCTTGTTTTTAATTCTATCTTTTAATTTAATCATTTTAGCTACGCAACCAAGGTCAAGTGAGAGGAACAAGTGCTGCCAATGATGAATGAAGATGGATTTGACCAAACCGCATGCAGAATATTGTCATTTACACCTGTGTTTATATACCTATATATCTATAGCTATATAGACACTATCTGAACATTAACTTAAGTGTGCTGTACCTGACATGAGCAAAAAATGTAAAGGAACACGTGTACTGTACTTGAATTGTTTACAAAGCCTACTGAATGTCACTAGATTGCAATGCAAACCATTTTCCAAATCCAAACCTATTACACCCGAGCATTAAGATTGTCCAATGCCGTATGTGATCATGCAGCCAATAAACAAGTGGCTTCAGCAATGTGTTAATTCTCACATAGTTGAGATTAGTTGTTTATTGAGTTAACTTGCATTCTCATGAATTATGGGGCAGTCCAGTAAATCCTTCTTCATTAATTTCGCTTTTGTTTTCTTTTTTCCTTCCCTATACTATTTAACTTCTATGTGCTTAGTAGTAACAGAATATGGATTGTCTTTTCTATACGTTCTCCATTTGGAACAGAATCCCTTCTGACTCGTGCCAGAATGAGTCCATCATCGCACCTATAAGGCTTGCTGGTTTCTGTTGCCTTCCAAATGGGCTGTATAGATTCTTACATATGTCGGCTCATTATGTAGAACAGTTACATGCAATATATGGTGTACTGGTTATTTGGGTAAAACCCCTTCTTTCCTAACCCTATGTTATGTATACATAGCACAAATTCAAGCAACACTTGTAGGGATTGAGTCTTGTGCACAGGATTGGTTGGAAGCAATGGCTCTTTTCAGATGATGCAGTTTGGGATCTATGCAAACTGTTTCCTCTTATATTATTTATGCTTGAGTCAGGTTCTTTTATGTCTAAACTCTTCAATTGCACATCTAATTTAAAGTAATATATATAACTGGTAATTTTTAGCTTTTAGTAATACAGGGGTAAAGGAAGGTTCAAATGTAATACGAGTCAGTTGTAGATACGTCNGCAAAGGATATATGCGGATAGTGTTTTTTAATGGGGGCATGTTAAATGCTTAGTATTTGTTATGCTATTCAATTTCAAAATCCAAGTGAAGCTATTTTAAGAATGAGAGAATTTTTTTTTTTACTGATTGTATTGATAGAACTGCAACCTTAGACAAAGTTATGTAGTCTGAGTCCATACTTGCCTTTTCCCTCTCTGTATTCAGTATGACTCTAGTAAGTCGTTCCCCCTTTATCCAGTGACTNCTACTCTTTAGTCTTCTAATAGAAGATGCNTAGAANCTGTCTATTTTTATTACACGTTACACAAGACTTAAGGTCTTTTATAGAATCATGATCCAACAATTGTGTGAACTATTGAGTACCCCAACCAAATGCTGATTTCTAAAACGAGGGACACTACTATTGAATGTAAACTGTCTAGATGCAGTCTGGTGTATAAAGAGTATGTCATATAAAAAGTAACCAATAAATCTGATCACCAAAAATGACTTTGGTATTATACTTGTCAATGACGATGGTGTCGTTTATTTCAGTATNCATTACCTCTTCTAATACATACAGTGTGTTGTACTCATAAAATAAATCCTTCAGGGTAGGAACTCTCTCTGATGTAAGTTAAACGTAACATTACTGGATGCCCTAAAACAAAGGTTTTCAAAAGCATTATTTGATTGAGAATAAGCCTGGAATTCTTCGAGGAGACCTGTATAACCTGCCTGAAGATTGCAGAAGAGGAGTGACTCGGGTAAAC
Organism: Platyplectrum ornatum; assembly: GCA_016617825.1. Lineage (NCBI taxonomy): Eukaryota > Metazoa > Chordata > Amphibia > Anura > Limnodynastidae > Platyplectrum > Platyplectrum ornatum. The sequence goes on along the minus strand of JABWIB010001356.1, from coordinate 67,056 downwards.
CATTCCCTGGAATTTATGGAGTGGACTCCTGCAATGGAGACAGACTCTATAAATCACCTCAACACAATGTGATTTATTTACTTCTAGGTGTCAGATTCGCACTTAGTTACTGCAAACATCCCATTACATTTTATGACTACTGCACATTAGATAATGAAAACAAATGTCTTTTATGGATAGTGCAAGTGTCACAGCTACAGCCATTGCTGCTCCTCTGATGTCCCGGAGAGCACGTCCACCTGTGACACTTCAGGTTTTGTGAAACATCTGGTGTGGCAGCACGTGTTGACCATCCCTGCTATAGAACATAGACTTAAGCTTTTGGACATAGACTTTTGTGGATTTATTTTGGACAGAAAATTGTCTAGTGTGTGGCCTGCTGAAAATTAAAAGAGAAAAAGTGATAAAAGGTCTTTTAAACGCTGGGGCACTGCAGTCTGTACGGCTCTGTGCCCTGGTTAAAGTAGTTAAAAATGAGTCATACTCTTCTGAGTGGCAGGAGAGCAAGTTCTATTATTGACAGACGCCATGGCCTTTCAGCTGGACGGGAAGCCTGCCATTCATAAAGAACTCCCTCTCCTGTTATATAAGTCCACAGGAGAGGATATGCAGTGCACTCCTAGACACGCGTTAACACTGTAAGATTTAAATTCCAAGTATTTAGAGTTCAAACAATTAGTGTTCAGTCAGCTGAGTCATTCGGTGGACTTGCCAAGGAATTGCCAAGGGGCAGCGCTATATCTATACAAGAGGGTCCGTGGGTGATCCGGACTCCTTAGTGGATGTGTACATGAAGAAAGGGGTGTTAATGTCTCGGCAGCTAAAGGCGCTGAAAATCCTTTAACACCCCTTTCTTCACCTATATATATAGAGAGAGTTAGATAATGCAATTAATTAATACGATCATTAGTATTTCATGAAAAGAATAAGTGATATTCTAACTGCAGAATGTATGAGATAAGCTTCTCCATACATGTCTGTGCTTACCATTTCTTCCAAAAGTAATAGCTGTTTTATTAAATTTCAAGGAGTGGAATGGGAAGGAACCGTTCATTCATTTATTTATTTTAACCCACTTCATTTCACAGATTTGCACATTTAGANCAAGACTCTAGATATATGCAATCATGCGCTGAGCCCACTAGAGGGCGCAATTATACAATCTATCATTTTCCTGACCAGTCTCCCTCCCAGCAATGATGAAATCCATTGTCAGGATTGCAGTTTAATTACATTCTTACATACAGGTGTTCCAGTATTTTACCATTTAGCATAATCATTAGATTAATATTCTCTATTAAGCAGTATTTTAAGAGGAATTGCAACATCATTAAATAGAAGGTACTCCTGCCAACGTGAGCTTGGCATGTCAGAGTTATGGTAAGAAAATAATGTATCATATAAGATTATCAATGNATAGAAAGGATTTTGGATCGCAATCATTTCTCCCTCTACCCTGCCACACCAAAATAAGCAAAACACATTATTTTGTAATGTATAAATGTACTAATGTAGTTGANTGAAAAATCATCCTTTCCCCAGGGCTTGGCTTACGGAGGGTCTGGCATTCATATAGCAAAGAATATGGGACAAAAATCTGTAAATCTCAAATGCCTGGCAATCCTGCAACCAGCGTTATGTGCTGAGAAAATGTACTTATTTCCTCATCGACTAAAATATCTGCTACTGATTTCTAAATCCTAGTCTATATAATTATAATGCAACAGCCTGCTCTTTAAAATGTCTGGTGGGGTTTTATTAACTTGTGAATGGTGGAATTCAGCAATATTCTTTACGCTTTTCATTTCTTTACATATAAATGTTGCTTTGAGCACGCCGGGGCAGAGTGCGGCTGACTCATCGCTCCTTTACTGCAATAGGCTGGACACATTTTACTGCGCATGTGATTGACGTTTCATTTTAGCAAATGAGCCAGCCAGATTTCTGTGTATATTGGCACATGTAGACTCGATGTTCTGGTCTTAACATGATTCATGGAATCAGAATCTTATTTTACAGAATTGAGAGCCAAAAAGAGTGAACTAATCATATTTTGAAGGGATGCCCTACTTTGAAGATTACAAGAAAAGAAATGAACAGCCAAAGACTTAAGTTTATCTAAAGTTAATATTGGTGTTTAACAAAATACAGCTCAACCAAATTGATACATTTCCCTATAAATGTGTAAGAATTCCAGCCATGGGGATAACGTGTACTTACAGTTGCTTGGCTTGGGTACCGTTCAATAATATAATGGCGTATTAAAGAAAACAGTGTAGTATAGGTGTGTAGAGAAAATCTGTACCTGTAATGGAGGTGGTTCCATTTCCAGACCTCAGCCTGTGGTGTCTTCCATCTTACTCTCACACTTATACTACTTATGGTGTATGTATATAATTGTACCCAGGCCTTTGTGCTGTTAGCAGGTGCATGACTCGCAGTCTGTATCCAGCAGATAAAAACATGACTTTTTGCCATTGTGAAGAAATGGAATTTGCCGCTTACGACTAAACACTAAAGCCTAAATTCATTAAGTGGTGAGAATGCCGTGAGATTGAAAAGTGGGGATGTTGCCCATAGCAACCAATCACATTCGAGCTCACATTCTCCAGTGTGTAAAATAAGCTTGAATCTGATTGGTTGCTATGGGCAACATCCCCACTTTTCAATCTCACGGCAATCTCACCGCTTAGTGAATTTAGGCCTGAGGCATTAATGGTGGATACTGGATTCAGATCAGTAATGATTTTAGTAACATTGGGAGGAACAAGTTGTTTCGGTTCTTCGTTCTTCTTGTCTCACCATGAATTGTTTAAACATGATTCTTTGGTTTTCTAGTGTAATGAAGGAACATCCCTAGTGCACACGGTTTCATGGATTGCACTGGAGAAGCTAATTTGTTTCTACACTTATTCATTAGGACTCCTTCCTAATAAGTCCTGACTTAGATATGTTCTGCAAGTGCAACTCCCACTGCTGCGGAATAAAAGACATACATTGAACCATCCTAAATTCTGTATATTTCCTGACCCTGGAAACTACATTATATTTTACATCCCACAGGTATCATGGGATCAGTGCTGATAGGTGACTTGGGCATACCGGCTTATACATACCCATATCCATACTGTATGATTGAAATATCTTTCCCTGCCCACCGTAGGAAAGGCTAGCTGGTAAAGAAAGGTTATCTATGCCTTGACAAATGTAGAGGTTTGGGAAAAAATATTTCAAAATAATAAATGTGTTTTACGTGTGTTGAGGAAAACATATGTGGTTAAGACATTGTGGAACAAGGTTGTTTTAAAGTTAGTGGGAAACCCCTTAGACTCCCCTCACTAGCCCTAGTATTCGAGTTGCTCTAAATATGACTTATGAAGTTGATATAACAAGAAGCTGGTGCATTTGAAGTTCCTCAAGATACATGATTGTAAATACTTCAATAATATTATTCTTCTTCATCATATACATAGTAGTAGCTGTGGTTTGATCTGATAAATGTAATAAACATCTCTTCAGACTTCCCTGACCTTTATTATGTTATAATCGCTGTTAGGACCCACAGGCTCAGCCCATGTTCAAATCCCATGTTATTTACCTCTATGATCATGTGAAATAGACCACGTCTATATTTCCATTAGTGCCCACTAGATGGCAGTATGAATATCCAGATACAAAGAAGAGCTCAGCCCAAACTAATTCCCCTTTAATGTTGAAAACATAAGTAAAAATATGTATAGAAACTTTTAAGCCTTATCACTAAATGATGAAAATTGGAATGAAAAAAAGAAGGAAATAAAATGCTTTTCTTTTTCTTTGTGTCAATGAATTTCAAGTGGAGGGGGGTAACTAAGTAAAGTGCATTCTGCTATTATATCATAAATAAGGCTGAATTGTTACAATAAATTGTGCTTCAGGAACAGGGCCGCCGTCACGATTGGCCGGGCCCGGGACACACGAAGTGCCGGGCGGCCGGGCCCCCCCACATAGCGGGGGGGCACATAGACGCCAATAATGGCGTCTATGTGATTTACTGCAGGCTGCCGGCAGTGGCCGGTGCCCAGTGCAGGGCGCCGGGCCACTGCTGAGAGGTGGAGGGACGGCCGGGCCCGGGACAGTAGGCCCGGCTGTCCCCCCCCTGATGGCGGCCCTGTTCAGGAACACCAATAATTATTATAAAGATAAATGATGATTCTCAGTTATAAAACTCCCTTTTTTTTACTTAATACATGATGTATGTTAATAATTAACCTTTCAGCAGAGATACTTCAGTATACGTATAACTCAGAAGGTCAGGTATAGACAATATTGGGAGATTAGCAGATTATTAGCATATTATTGATTATCCAAACTAATAATTTACGTAAAATCAGTGTGAACAGCCAACATGGAAGACTAGTGCATATGGTGATTGAGTCCTGAAACCAATAACTCACCATTGCTAAGATTTCCATTGTGTTTAGGAAAGCCTATATAATAATCCATAGGCTGACAGCAGAACTAGGGAATGTATTTAAGCCACCCATTCCAAAGCTTCACCCCTAACAATGTATTCCATAAGTAACATACATGATTGGCTTGGCTATTTCATATACTAACAAGTAGAGAAACACTATTCAGTTATATTTTAGGTGTGTATGTGACGGACTATTTTCTCTATATATGTTTTTGGATTTAAACATTTTGCTTTAGAGTTCAGTCACACGTTTTTAAGTTCTTGTCTTGGTGGTGATTGAGGCATTTTATTGCTGTGTTAGTAGCCAGTGTAATAAACGTATCAATGAATTAAGCAGGGTACACACTGGATTGTACAATTATAATCCCATTGCTCCAAAATCTTTCCAGTGTGTACCAGGGCTTGAAGTGGGGGTGTATACGGGGGTATGCCACACTAGCACTTCTCCCATTGATGTANTTGAAATACTACAAATCTCCATTGACTTCTATTATATTCAGTGTTTCCATACCGTCATTTCTAAATGTCCACTTGGTGCGTATTGTCAAAAGATGCTGCAGAATGGGCTAAGTCTGCATTGCATTGTATAACTTGATATTTTAGGAGCTCCTTCTGTTGTACTGACACACTGGGGTATATTTACTAAGCCGCGAGTTTGCAGTGAGATTGGAAAGTGGAGATGTTGCCCATAGCAACCAATCAGATTGAAGCTTTCAGTTTCATTTTACACTCTGGAGAATGTGAACTCAAATCTGATTGGTTGCCATGGGCAACATCTCCACTTTCCAATCTCACTGCAAACTCGC
>JABWIB010001356.1:20902-49232 GCA_016617825.1 Platyplectrum ornatum | reverse complement strand
TATATATATATTCTCGATGCCAGCTAAATGATCTGCTCTATCAGTAAATCCAATATATACACATAAAAAAACTAAGAAACTAGATAGATAGATAGAGAGATTAGATAGATAGATAGATAGATAGATAGATAGATAGATAGATAGATAGATAGATAGATAGATAGATAAAACCTGTGAAGTAGAAACCTTTTTTCTGATTCAGAAAGACATGGGTAGGGTTTTTGTTGTATTGGGGAAAAATTCAGTTTCAGCATAGTAAGGGTTAAATCCATTATGGTTTTTTTCCCTTAAAATTCCTAAGGTCTCTGCAAATGCCTTCATTTGACATTTGCACTGCAGGAACATGTAACCTAAAACCACACAGGTGTTAATCGAACTGGATGTAAATGGATACAAGTTTCCCCCGAATGTGTATTATTACAATAATACAAATGCCTAAATTTTTAACATCAAAATCTCTTTAAACAATGTTTTACTTTTCCTGAATTAACCAACATTCTTTAATACAATTAATTAACAAGCTCCTTCATATATATATATATATATATATATATATATATATATATATACACCATTTCAACTGGTTTGATTAAGTATTTTTGATAAGAAACTTTGAAATGTATTTACATTGGGCTGTCAAATTAAAATACATTTTCATTGTCTCAGATAAGTGTAGGTCCATATGTGTGGGACACAATTTCTTTTTACACAGATGAATGATGTTCTTTTATCAGCCAGATAGTAGAAGGCCATGAACTAATATTAAATGTAAAATAGTCATCTATGAAAGATTTGTATGCAATAGAACTCATGTCTTTTAAGAAATGATCTACATGAGCTGATTGCATTGATAAAGAGCAGAGACAGATAATACTCCCAGTGAACATTTCAATGTGTGTTATGCTGCTCTTTTTATGTCATTTTGTATGGAGCTTACTAAACTTTTTTTTTTTTTTTTAAATAATTAAGCATCTTACCCCATGGGCAATGAAAGTATGTCTAAATTCCAATAGCGGCAGGGCATACTCTGTGACAAATTATAGTCATTAACAAAAATGCTGTTAAATGTAATTTAATTGCTTTTTATTTATTGACGTTCAAGGCTAAAGAAGTCATATTTTTCTACATATTGTTTCTTTTGAAAATATACTAATAGAGCTCGAGAAAAGACATTGACCGTCAGTTTAGAATTATTCGCATTTTTATATCGTCATTACAAAGAGAAGCAGATGATATTTGATTTTAGTTTTATGCTTGTCCTGCTTGTTGCAGAGTGTGGTATTAAGCTATGCAATGTATNTAATGGAGTTTATACTTGTCAAATGAGCAGCTATGTTTAGCTACATTTAAAACGAAGGACGGGAGTAGTATAAATAATACGTAAATTAAGTTACAATAAGTGTTTGTATTTTTCATCTACTACATGATGCACATATTTGTATGAGAGTATTTCTCGGTATTTTAGTTACATTGATTGTGTGGTGAAGCACTAGCAGTGTGAAAATACCTTGACAGCCATCAGTTTCAGGCCTTGTGTAGTAAGTAGACTTACCACAATAACCTGATTAAACTAAGTAGCAAGTACAGCAAATAGGTAGGATCAAGAATTCATTTTATTTAGCGTATTTCCTCTATTGTAAAGACTCCCAAGGTGGCAGTTAGTCTGTTAATGCTCATCTGTGACTATGTTCGGCAGCTTGATTTAAAACATTATACTAGTTTTATAATCTGATAACGACAACTATTTTTTTTTTCATGTAAGTGTAAAATTCTGCTGTGAAGCCAGGTATACTGTGTGAAAGTGAGGATCAAGGCTGGTAATATAGCTGGTCTCACTATGTACACTATGGATCATAAGATAAAGGTAATGATCTCACAAATATGTATATATATATATATATATATATATATATATATGTCACCGTGTCTATTTGGTATTGGAAGAATTGTCAGATATTTAAGTATATTTTAAAACATTGCTGGGGATGTATTTGGCTTTTTTTGTGCCATGAAAATAATTTGATGTTTCTTGCACATTTGCTTCTTAGACAAGTGTATATAAGCCACTACAGGATAGTGTAAAACCTACAAAATAAACAATAAAAAAGTCTAATAAGAACAATAAAATTATGGTTTTAAATAATAANAAAAGAAAAAACATTGTTTAATGACAATTTAAATACTAGTCAATGAAGAAATGTATTTACCTTTGCCCCTCCCACGAATACGTCATTATAAGCAGCGGTCAGAATAACATTATCTAAGCGACTAAAAAAAAGTCCAGTGTTATAAAAGCACTATTTAAATATAATACCTCTGAAGATGCAATGTTACTTTCATGTCATAGGATAAAGAAACGCAGAGATCGATAAAACAAGTATTTTAACAAAACACAAATCTCCACAATTAATGTATCTGGGAAGCAGCCTATGGAATTTGCTGAAGATTTTTCACCAAATACTATCTCACTATGAACAGGATGTTCTGCCAACTGTGATGAACTTTTTGGGATGATTTCACATTGGAAACATGAGAAAATTAAAAAAAAAAAGTCTATATTTTATTGTTTTTACTCAATATAAAGTGTCTGGTACTGTAACAGCTATACAGTGTGCTCAGTCTTCTGACACACTATTCCATTGCAATAATACAACCTATACATTTATGTAGGGTAATAGCTATAACATTACTTTACTGGGCTGGATGTGATCCTCTTACAGTGTGTAAACCTGAGACTGAATTGACAGCAAATAGCTGCATAAGAGTAAAATGACAGTCAAGCAAAGAAGTCATCTTTGTACTGTGTATGCAACATACATATTATTTTAAAACATGTTGTGATAGAACAGATGTTTTTATATATATATATATATATATATATATATATATATATATATATATATGCACAATTTGACCTTCATATTGGAGTACCAGTTTTCTTTAGCATCATCAATTTCCTACTCTTGTCAATAGCTTCTATTAGTTTTCTTTATTATAGCAATGGCTATAATGCACAGTAAACCAGCCATTACCCACTCTATTCCAATCAATACTGTAAATAGCCTAGAGTGTTTGTATGGAGAGGTAATTAGTCTACAATGTCACGTTACACATATGTAAGAATATGTAAGAAAGTGCTTATTTTATATTTTTATATTAAAATATTTTTATTATAAAATATATAATTGTTACTATTTATCTCTTATTTATTATAGTTTTAGCCTATATTTTTATATATATATTTATAATATATATATATATATATATATATATATATATATATATATATATACATGTATATATATAGTAATAATTTATTTATAAATATATTCTTTTTCATCTGTTTGAGAACTCACATAAAAATCCACCGTGTTGATTGAGAAATGTTTTCACTGGAATCCTGACCTTTTGCAAGTAATAATCTCTTAGTTTTATATCCTCATTCAAATGAGCTTGCAGGATTTCCATTATAATAACTGTGTACACAAGACAATTCTGAACTACGAGCGCCATTAAATAAATGCGTGCTAAAAATAATAAACTTTGTTAAAACGTTTAAATCGCTGTATCACTAAGTCATAATAATGGAAGAACAGTGTTTCGCCTTTTATTATTTCGTGTGATCACTGGATGAGGCGTACCACTGCTGTTTAGGCCTTCATGTACTAAAATAACAGGACATAGTTCACGTATTCAATAACTGTCATGTCTTTACTACAGACAGTTTCATGTTTTATATTGGATCAAATGAAATTGCCTGAAGATTAACCACTGACACATAAGCTTATACCATTGCTTAGGTGTGATTGAGACAGGTATAGCTAACAGAGCATCATGTACTTACTTACATCATGTACTTCATATACTTACACAAATATATTTATGTTGGGGTCAGTGTATATGCCTGCAATATGTGCAAGTTCTGGGAGTACTCCCTAGCGTATCCAGACATGCAGATCGCCACCTCCTTGGTAGTTTGTGGAACTGGGAAGTTATATATTATACACTATGGGGATGTCTACAAATATACATGAAGATCCTGAGTTCTGCTGATACCTTGCACCAACCAGAGACTGGTGCAAGTACTAATGTAAACATATAACAAATGATTGGACAGACAAGTAAACCACTAGAATCCAAATGTGACTTCTGGTTCACTTTGGCTTTTTTGTGTAGACTATTATCAGTTGTCATGTCCGAATATCATAGCACAAATATGAATATAAAATAAATATATGAGACATCTTTATTTTAAAGTTACGTTTCTAAACAGTATTTAGCATTCAATGAAGAATCTGCCTTATATGAAAGTGCACTTTAATGCAGTGACATGAGCTACTTGCAAAATATAGAAAAAGCCTAAAACGTCCAGTGGATCAATGTTATCACATGTAAACCTCAGAGTATAGTTAGGTTATCAGGTAACACATACATACATGTGTCATCCTAGTAGTGATGGCAGCTATAGCAAGTGTTCAATATACAGTGTTACCTATATAAGGACAGTTTGNTGTGATCTTGGCTAAGACATTGTCAGATCAGTATTCAGTGAATCTCAATCTCCATGTTAAAGTAGAAGACAGCAATAGGGCCATTAAAATTACATAAAAAACTGTCACATGCTTCAGTGCAAGTATTGAAACGGTGTTCTCGCATCCAAACAAAAGGAAAAAATAGCAGCTGGATGTCAAAAACAAAAGTGACACAGTTGAAAGTGCTTAGATTTCTTGGAATATATGACAAATACTAATGCATCTTAAATTATAGTTAATGCACTGCGAGCTGTCCCTTCAATGTGAAAAAACACACAGGTTTTTTTTTTAAGTCAGCGTTCAGTGCTGTTTATAATTGAGAATAAACCAGATGGGGTTATTTAAAACTGGGTAAAAGCTTTTATTTTTGCGGATCCTCGCGCAGAATACTTAAATATACTTTTGTTCGATGAGAAGTAAATCCAGTGCAATCATTTCCTGACACTTTATTAATTCATTTATTGATTTATCTTCCTGTAAATAAAATAAAATGCTGCTCCACACAGCTTTGTCATTTAGGAATATTTAATGCAGGCTCTGTGACTTATTTCAACTTGTACCCATTGCCTTACACATGGTTCATGTAGAATTCCGGTTTATTTCTTTTAACATTACATAAGTCTATTATGGTTTTTTCCCATTTCCGATCCCACAGCACAGTTTATATTAGTAGTAAAATAAAATCATGTAATTGTCTTTAAAGATTACAAAAAACTGAAGGAGACATGGACACATTTCTGATACAAAACTGGTGGAGTAGTGTGATATGTCCTGGCTCAACTCTAACTTATTACTCGTTCTTTGCATGCAGTAGCTGATTTTTTGGTTCTTGCTCCCAATTATAGATCTGTCCCTTCTATGTTTCTGCATACCTATATGTATATATTTTAATTATAATGTCAATCAAGTTTATATGACAGTCAATGATCGCACAATTTAAAGTGTGACACTATTACAAAGTAATTCAAAGGCATATCTTTTCATCTAATGTTGTACGTTATTTTACTGCAATGCTAATATCATGTGGAAAGTATATCATTATAATTATGTATGCAAAATTGTGCAACTAATTTATGCATATAAACATTGCTAATATATACAGAACATATACAAGTATTAGTGTCTCACTATGTCTCAGTTAAAGCTGAAAATGTTAACACATTTTCTGCTCACACCTTATTGAATAATGTGAGAATACATAACTTGATGGGATTTTATCACCTTTATTTATTCCTTTTACAGTCTATGTTTTGGTAAATAGTTAAAGAAATGACAAATTTTTTCCTTAAATATGTATGAAGTGTAACATCCAATGTGACAACTTGTAGTTCAGAGTGTTTCCTAGACTCGGTAGGCCTTAGGAAACACATTTACACTTACAGTATATTTAATCAGGTGTGATTTGTAAAAATGTTGTATTATTTCTAGACTTTTTAAGGCTGGCTATGCAAGCTCAGGAATTTCAGCCATTATCGGGTATAAAGGTGTGCGCCCCAAAAAATCATCTTCGTAAAACCAGAAATGACTGGATGATATATTGACATATTTGTAACACGATAACTGGTTGGTTATTCGCAATATTTTGTCTTTTGACACCAGTGGGGTTCTTAGCAATGACTGTTGAGTTTCTGTGCTGGAAGTACACTGTGACCATTTTCATGTTGGTAATGGAGAAAATGAATTATTTGTTCTTCTATTATATTATATATTAAGAGAGAATTAGGAAGAAAGTGACACCTGGGAAGATTCATTTTATATTTTGTAAACCGTATTATATAAATTATTAAAAGTAGAGCTGGCCATACTTTATAAGATAAATCTTAAATCTGACGATTGGATGGAAAAAGATCCAATTTTATTTTTTAATTGTAAGGTAAAAAAAATATGCAAATTAGTACTTCCAAATGTTTTTTTTTTTTTCTAAAAAAATTATGCTTCTAAAGTGGGGTCTTAATGGCAGGATTATTGCAAGTGCCCATACACTGTATGATTTTTTTTACCTAAAAACTTTTTTGACCAAAAGATCAAAAAATCCGTTGACGACCATTTTTGAACAATATCAGCAGATCGTTTGAAAAAATCGTTCCCATACACTGAACGATTTTTTCAATAAATCATACAGCGTATAGCCAGATTAAGCAATTAAGCAAAAACAAAGTATACTCCCTGCAAGCAAATAATATATAGTTAATTCCCCCCCTACATTTCAACATATGTTTGCCCAGGTGTAACTTTCCTCCTGTTTTTCTCTTATTTTCAAACACTGGATTCGGTTCAGTATTCTCTGTCCGCATTACAGTATTTCTTAGAGAGTTTTGTACTATATGAAAGTAGTTATTATTAAAATCTCTGGAAGCGTTTCATGATGATCTCTGATGACTGAGCTACATTGAATGACACACCCAGCAGCCTATGACGTGGATAGGTGTTAGGAGCACATAGCGTTATACACGCTGACTCACGTCTCTCACAAGAGAACACAGTTCGTACTGTCTTACCATATTGATTTTTTGTTTATGAATTTTTCGTTTATGTGGATGGATTTATTAAAATAATATATTGATTGGTAACACATTTAAGTTAAATATAAAGTGATAAAACATCTTTTCATTTTATGAGCTATGTCAATTCAGTGCTAAAACTGGATTTTCGTGTTATTATTTATTTTATTTCGTTTATTGTGTTTATTTAGTACAAGAGAACAGTTGAGGGGCCTATTTATGTAAATAATAATCTATTATCTACCCAAGTAAATATCTTTTATGTGAACATTTTGTAAATGAGGTTGAATATTGAAAGAATATAGAGAGAATTTACATGGAAAGCGTTTATGTAGATTGCAGATATATAAATATATAAACTACTCAATATTGCCTGTACTATGAAGCTCTACCTCAAAATAAAATGTGTTATCCCCATATTACTAATATTACTAATTATAGAATAAATGATTTCAGCATTAGGTAAATGTAAACAAGGTCCAATATAAAAATAATTATATATTATATATAGCGTAGCACACTGTTTATCCACCATTAGCTAACCTGTCTCACATTGGGGTTGTATATTTTTTAAAATGAAAGTCAATTCACCTAGAGGCACCACTTAACACCTCCAAAATAGATATTAAAACATGAAGACCAGCCATATTCACCTACACTTATAGGCCTATATTTACTAAGCAGGGAGATTTAAACATGGGGATGTTGCCCATAGCAACCAATCAGATTCAAGCTCACTTTCTCCAGTATGTAAAATGAAACTGAGAGCTTAAATCTGATTGGTTGCTATGGGCAACGTCCCCACTTTTCAATCTCCCTGATTAGTAAATTTAGGCCATGATTACACCCACATCTAGCTCATTTTTCAACATTTTTTTTCTCCTCATAGCCACGACTTATATTGTGAAAGTGACAGTGTATATAATGAGGTTTATTTTGTATAACAGAGACCATTTGTTGAAGGGCAGAGGATGTGTATGAGATTTTAGATGTCATATTTATTTCATTCACCGTGACATACTTAGATGTACATTCTACTACTTTCTTAGTTTTGTACAATTCAGTCAGGGCCACCCTGTTGTAGTATTATACTTCTTACTACCTCTCCAAAACCTGTATTTCCTGTTCCTAGTTGTTTCTTGTTGTTACACAGAGAATGACATGTCTTAGGCCTGATTAGCATAACAATAGACATATGCTTATATATAAGGAGTGACCTACACTCATGGTCCAAACTTACCTACAAATTTGCTAGCAACATAGTTGGTAGAATTCTTTGTTGCTCTTTTGTAGTTTCATGTTTGCATAATATTAAATAGTAAGCAGGTGGTTTGTTAAATATTGGGAGTCATGTTACATTGTTAGACACCATGTTTGTCATTAGGATTCTCACCTGTGTGTTTTGGAGGAGGAACAGTATTGTTGAATTTGACACAAATGGTGTCTAATGTCCGATGTACTATGGGCAGGGCTTGATAATGTCAAATCCCGCTCATCTACAGCAAAGTGTAGTCTTTAGCTATTCAGGGGGTGGGGCTTTGATTTATGCAAATTACACCCCTGCCTAACCCCCATGCTGCCGATCTTTGGTTTCTCCCTCTAGGACACATATATTTGCATGTTTCAAAAGTTGCTAAGTTTCTGTACAGATTTACAGAGTTGTTATTGTGGGAATTCTGTTTAAGCTTCTCGCTCTATCAACAGCAGATCAGCACATTCACTGCACTAAACCCTGGATCAGGTCATTCCCTAGAACAGTGGATAACATTTTCTGTAACCTATAGTAATAACATAAACAGCAATTCTGTGAGTTTTGATCATGTGCACGCATAGACTCATTATTATTATACTGGAGCATGCTGAATATCTTGACTAATATGCAGGTATTGGATAGAATCAAGTTTATGTTCAAGAACATTTTAGTATACTTGAAAATCACTATTCACTACTAGAACTGGGTCAAGCATTAATAAGATTTCTGCAGTTTCATGGCGAAAGTTGCCATTGGTAAGCACCTGCTGCTGGAAAGGAATACATTGACTTTCAGGCAATATAATACAAGAAGCATAAGCCAGACTTCCTGTTATTTTACTGCCGTCTATAAACATAGATATGGGAGCAGATCCCTTACAAAACATCACGTAATGCCAGATTGGCCATTCACTTCTCATCTAGATTGTAAAACAGATATGTATATTACGATGGCACCATCCCAGCGTTTCTGCTCGGTCCGTTCCTAGATGCTGTTTTTTCACTGTGTAGCTATATTTACTGCACATATTTATTAATTAGTAAAATTTGGGAACATTCTACCAGTTTTCGTGTTCCACTCATTGCAGGTGTAGTATTAGGATACAATTTCCACATGTATTTTAAATGACCTTTATTTTGAATTTTTTTGCGGGGGGTCATTAGTGTCTTCATATTGTGAAATATATTCTTCAGAAAACTTACAGTATTATTGCTGGTTCTGGGAAGAAGACAGAATATGCAAAGTAACGCATGAGGCCTAAGCTTATCAGAGTGAAATGTTGTTTAGTATTGTGACATCTGGGAGGAATATTCAGTTAGCCTCGGAGTTAGCATTAATTACTGTATCTTTTTGCATTGTTATGCAGCATTTAATGCTTATCTAATAACAATGTTTATTCAATGGCAAGGGCTTATTGTGTTAAGAAATAATGCATCAGAATCCCAGGGGGGCAGGTTTGGAGACTATGAATACCTTCTTCTGCATGAAGGTTATAATACCATTTTTATAGTGATGAAATGCTTTGGTTTTTGCAAGCACCCTTCACTCTAATGAATGTGGTTGGGAGCTATCATGGGGTTGACAACAATGGTATTGCAAACAATGTTTTTGGAGAAGATGAAAAATAATATATTTGTCTTATTAGGGGATCATGAAGGAGAAGTGCTGTTGTGCTGGGACCAATAACCCTGGCAGATGAAGTCAGTTTATGCACAGGTTGTCTGGCCTTCTGCACAGGTTGACTGGCAGGAGACCCATGCGGCTAGTCTATTGGTGGCTACTCTACCTTCTAGACAGAGTACATAACCAGCAAGTATAGCAGCAGTATAGTAAAGACAGATCTGCAAATCTTTCATGACTTTATTACTACTGTGAGTTTGTATATCTTAAACCTGCTATAAGATAAACTTATCACCCCAAGCATTTTCATCTGTTTTATCTTGGATAGGCAATGTAGTCCTGTCCATATAATACATTGATTGTGATAATTGAATGATCAGACCAATAATTTCACTAGTGTATGACCAGATTACTGCACGCACAGCTTTCTGCTCCATGGACATCTCTTCAACATCTCTTATTTTCGTAGCCCTAGTGCCAATTGTCTAGTGTGTGATTCTTTTTTACGCTGCCTTCAGTCATGCAGTCTCTACCAGCAGGCACTTTACACCAAGATATACTTTGGCAAATACTTGACAAGACAATGTTCAACCCAGGGCTTCCAGTGGAGGGAGGTCTGGTTGGGGACATCAAGAGACACTTCTCAAAATATTTTCTTTGACAAGTTTCTATGAACGTGTCTTCACAAAGGCAACATTCACTTATATGATAAGATTAGTACCCAATGACTTCTGCTAAAATAACCAAGATATCTCATGTGTGACCTTTTTCTAATTTGTTTTTCCTGTGGAACCTATCGAGACATTTCACCATAAATCATGACCACCATAATAGTTGACTCCAAAATAAAGTGTCATAGCTTCAAACGTGAGTTCATTGAAATTCACACATATACATCCCTAAATTATATTAACCTTAAGAAACATAGTATTTTACGATAAAAGATTTTGTTCCAACATACCCTTGTTTAAATATCCTATATGCCCCATTCCTCTCTCTTTACCCTTTTTTCTGTATCCACCCCCCACCCTGAAATAAATAAAAAATCCTCTATGGCTCCAATCTCCAAACCATGTACGCCTTAGAAAACAGTCCCTGCCTTTACAAACAACCACGTCAATCTTTGACTTTTCATCCATGCTTGCACATAGCCAACAAGATTCATAAACTCTAATTACTGGGATGCCAGACAACTGCCATAGGACCATTTCCGATCCCTAGGCTGGGAAGCGGTAACATGGAGTAGAGCTTCTCTATAGGCAGTTTTTGTGGAGGCGCACTCAGAGTAAAAGGAAAAATTATTTTTAAAAGTTAAATATGCTAGTGTGTCATTTACTTTAATATTAGTTGCATAGGTGCTTTTATTTGTGTTAGCAATAGGTTACGCTGTTCCCTTTCATACTCATTGCTAGTGAAGGGCTATACAGCATAGGCATAATCTGTGATACATCTCTTGGCCTGTTTATACAGCACATTAGGAACACTGTTATCACAAGAGATTTAGTGAGCACTTCAGATAACACACTTAAGTTACTCTACTGGGACACCCGAATGAAAAGATCTGCATTCCTCTCACACGACTAGTGCACAAGGTAGTTCTGCTCATCGGTTTTATGTGAATGGGTTTTTAGTTCTCGATGACAGAATTGGTTGGTGGCGCTGTTGCTTTTTCTCTTACAAACGACAGCTTTTGTGTTCATTTTGATGTGTCTGAATTGGCAAGACTGGTGACTATACGCTAATGTTGTCATTGATTTCAATGTGTTTTTCAGGCATTAGCATTTTCTCCCCTAGGAAACGTTCTGTCCTGTGTTTCTGCCTTTTCTTTACTCTTCTTTAAAAGCAATGCAAATACATGGTAACTATATCTTTAATTGCATCATTAAGTTGATTACAAATACGAAACTACATATAATAGTGTGTCCTTATGGCGGGGAAGGTTTGTCCCTAAGTGGACAGCACACCATATGGACATTGGTGCAGCAGCGAACATGCCTTCTCTAGATATTTGCATTCATACATATGCATAACCCGTCTTTGTCTCACTGTAAACCTGAAGCTCATGAAAAGACATTTGCTTGCTGTGGGTCTGGAAATGATAGGATCAGCAGAGTAAATTGTCTATTGTACGCTGCAATATCCATTATTTGCATCTTAAAGGACCATATGATCTCCACATTGTAGCATCTAGAGCAGAAATAGACAAATTTGAGCTCTCCTGGCAGAATAAGATATTGTAACGTTGTAGTATTAGGACTTGTAGTTCCATAGGAAACAGAGACTCAGAGGTGACCTTTGGCTGCTAAGACGTGTTATTCCTCAGCAGAGAGAGATATCCTGTTGTTTAATATAGCATCACAGGGAATAATAGTAGTAGTAGTAGTAGTCCCACCGTCTGTGAAACATGATTTATTCCCAATAGATTTTATTTTACTTTGTACTACTACTTAAGTTGGGCATACACTATAAGATAAATTGTTCCAATCGAATGATTTTTCAAGAGTGGGCAAAACCATCAGTAATTGCAGGGGGGTTAAATTGAATTAATTGCTAAGTCTAATAACAGTGTAACAGTAACACTGGTCAGTATCTGTGTGCAACATGCAAAAATAAAGTATTCTCCCTGCATGCAAACACTGACATTCATTTTACCTCCCCTGCAATTCAACATGGTTTTACCCACTCTTGAAAAATCTTTCGATTGGAACAATTTATCTTATAGTGTATGGCCAGCTTTATTCATCTGACTTCCTTAAAGACATAGGGGTATATTTACTAAGCCGCGAGTTTGCAGTGAGATTGGAAAGTGGAGATGTTGCCCATAGCAACCAATCAAATTCAAGCTTTCAGTTTCATTTTACATACTGGAGAATGTGAACTCGAATCTGATTGGTTGCTATGGGCAACATCTCCACTTTCCAATCTCACGGCAAACTCGCAGCTTAGTAAATATACCCCATAGAGTTGATTTGCTTNGATTCTCAGTGGAAAAATATCTATTTTTCTTTCAGTTTATCCTCCAGAAAACCATATATCACAGTCAAAAATCCTTTACCCTTTCAGGAATTTAGTCTACGATATTGTTATGCTTCTTGACTTCCCGAGTTCATTGGATAACACTTTATTTTTCATAGCCAACTATATATTATATGTTTTATATTACTTGTGTAGCTCAGAAAGTTACTTTTATTTATCTCGTGGATATTTCCTCTGCTCCTTCACTCTCCTCTGCCCCTATACATTAGACAACATAAAATAAAGTAAAACATAAAATAACAAAAGATAAACAATACATTATAAAAATAAGTAAGAGCGAATTAATTTAAAGCATGGAACCAGTTGATTTTCACATTTATGGTTTGCGGTAGAAGTGTGTGGTTAAGCCCTTTCAGTTCCTCTTTTTTTGTACTCTCCAGTAGTTGGCATTCTTGGAATGCCACCAGGCTACCAAAACTAAACCACAGCTCACAGTTTAAATACATATACAAGAAGCAACAAAAGAAAGGTATTAACTTTCACAGCTTTAGTATAGCAATGCCTGTGATCCCTTGCATCCCCTCCAGCCCAAAGGTGCGCTAGTGTACTGACCACAACATTTTATAAAATGATCTGCTGGAACAAGTCTAAGAGAAATTGTTTTGTTGGAGCTGCCTTTATCCGGGCTCCCTTGTCTGTGAGCAGTGTGTGTATGTCTGCTGGAGAGAGTGGAAATGTCAAGGGTCAGGCAGAAGGGGAGTATCAGGTCATAGGCGGCTACTACCCTAGTGTGAGAAACCTGAAACGTGTTCTGCAGCTTAACTGTTTCCATCCAAGCCGGTTCCTTAGCACAGGCGAGCCAGGCATCAGCTGCACAAGCTGGATAATATGCAAAGTTAAATGTCCTGATGGATTTTCTCTCTGCATATTATTACCCGTTGGTTTTACAAGCTTAAGCCATTTTCCTTTTAACAACAAATATAATATCACATTATGGTTCTTTCAAGCTGTTATTAATATTCAAAAGTAATAAAATGAATGCGATAAAACCAAATGTCTGTGACCTCCTTGCAGTTATGTTCTGAATAGCTAAACAGATCATATTCCAAGAATAGATACTAAGTGATACTAGGAGCATTCTTCACCGTTAGGACACTGGTTAATACTCCAAACTGGATGAATTAGTCAGGCAGTGCACACAAAGCAATGCGTGTTTATTTGATTGTAGCCATAAGAAAACATTCAGTGCATGGTAATGTTTTTATGATGCTAAAAAAGTAAAAAAAAAAGTATAAGAGCAATAGTGTAGCGACAAATTGTATGATACAGCTTAGATGAAATATATATTGTCAAGGGAAACAGCACATGTGCGTATAATTGTAGTTGGTCAATATATTANTTAACTGAGTGCAAAAGCATCTATAGTGAACTTGAATTAGAAGTCCTGTGGCTTTTTTTGTTTGCTTGTTTAGCTGTTTATATTGCTTATTACTGTAGCTAACGCATATGATATAGCTATAATGCTATGATGCCAGCTGTGTATAAAATGTAAATATATATATATATAAATATGGTTTTATTTTTTTGGTATACCAGTATGGCTGCCTATATCTTAAAAAAAAAAAAAAAAAAAAAAAAAAAACAATATATATATATATGTGTGTGTGTGTCATGTAAGAGCATAACATTTAGTTTGGTACAGGGTAAGAAATTATATCATAATAGTGCCACAAAATCACACCATTTCATTGACTTTTTATGCTACAGAGCACATGCCACCCTTTAGCTCATACATCACATGGTTAGGGCAAAGGTAATGCACCAGTTCATCTGATCATCCCACAATCAGCAGTGCCCCCAGAAGTAGTACTTCACCCTGAAGCCTTTCTTATATACATGGATGGGTGTCATGGTACCCCTTGTGCCCCCTATTTGTTACTCCTGGTATTTACAGTATGCTCCTTAAGGAAAGTTTATATAGGGTTTACTTCATGGACTAAGTTTTAGTCGTTTAACTTATGTTATTGCAGAAGCACTTAAGGAGTTAAAGTTTATTGAAGCACAAAATCCCTTTTATACAATATAAACATGACAATGAAAGTCAGAGCAACCNTATGCCATGTACAGAAATACATAACTATGACAGGGAGACAGGTAGTTGGTAAGATTTCCTGTTCTTCACCAGTAAGAAANCCAGGTATTGTTCCCAACATATTGTTTTAGTGCCAGATTGTTTGAGAGGAAACAAGTATGTTGCTTATTTACTATACCTTCATCTATGGCTTGTCAAGTAAAAATAAATAAATAACATAATGGATGAATTCAAGCAATAAGAAATATTGTCTGTGTGATCTAAGTAAATAGGACGATCAGACATATGTAAATGGGGCAATCCTACATACACAGAAAATTTGCAGTTTATATTGCTAACAATATATAAACTGCAAAGTTCCCAATGAAAAACAATAAGGCAATGTTATTTTCAGATAATATATGAGGAGCGAATGCTCTTTTGCTTTACCAATTAGTGCATTGCAATTGTTTTCATTTTGAAAACCCCAAATATTTAATATGTTTCAATTCCCTGTTGTAACAGCATTTGTGTGTAATGTTTTACATGTGTTATATATCGCTAACCCCTTACTGGAGGCAAGCTATTAGCAATTACATGGCTTCATGACTTGTATATAATTGTGTAAAATGCATTATTACTTGCTAAGGGTGATTGTTCACATTCCCATAGTGCTGCATGTGCTGTTCTGCAATATTTACGCAATGTATATTGTGTCCTGCCTTCTCTCTGCTCTCCATCCACATGTTTATATAATCAGAATCAGTACAAGCTGTATGCGGGGTATACATATGAAACACCTTCAATTAATGTTGCCTACTAACAAATTTTGGACAGTTGTCCCAGTATCCCAGGAGAGTCGGCAAATCTCCTGGTACCTGGCAGAGGCGCTGCCAGTAATCATTGCCCTACCTATTGCAACCTCCCACTGTCGCGGGTCAGGGCAATCCGGAGCATCTGATTGGCCGCAGAAGTGGGGGATTGGCAACCCCACTATAATTCGAGGCGCCAATTCCCATGTTGTAGATTCAACTGTCATGGAAGACGAGAAAAAGCTGGTTGTGTGCCCTTTCCTGTCTCTTATGTCTTCCCCTTACTCAGTTTGTGTAAGGTGCGCATAAATCTGCCCCATAATCTGATGGCTAATATGAGACCAATCCTGACACCATTTTATCATAGCCACCCCCTGATTTTGTCTCCAACTNGAAGAATGGTTGGATTTGTTAATCCATATTTCCAAAATTAAATGCCAGTGGCGTATAGTACAACATGCCCTTATTTCCTAAATNTCTTGGTAAATGAATGTTAGAATGTAGTATTTATCTAGGAAGAGGTCCATGTTAGTGGCACAAGGCATCATTTTAATTGTACAATCCTGCTGTGTCTTGTTGTTGTTATCACGGCAGTACATATGCTGTGTTTCAGCAATTCTGTTTTTATATATTGCATTATAAGACATCAGATTATCGGGTCTTTGTAGTGAGGCAGAGAAAGCTGTTTTTGCAGCTGGAAGAAAATCTCTTCTTACATTTGACACAGATCATTAACCAGGGAGTTTAGGCCCATTACAAGCACAATAACACATGTGTGTTAACTCCTCCTGTTGACACTTGCTTGGATTATCATATAATATATACGTGAAGTGGGTGAAGTTACACACACCTAGGTGGACGTGGTGTAAATTGTCTATCTGTGGAGTCATTCTTTAATTCCAGGCATGAATCATTCAGATCTGTTGTCAGATACAGCGTCATTCTGGTGTTTGTGTATAAGATTTACCCTGAGACATTTCCGAACTTCCGCTCCTATTATTCCATAATAATGCTTCTATTTAATATATCNCTGCGTTCTTATATAAAGGTTCCATATAACAAGTATGAGTGTTATTTCCACTATATTGTTATAATCGGAGTCCATGCAGAGGATTTATATGAATGTATTTATGTAGGAATATAGGCATCAATCGTGGCAGAATAGGGTGAAGTATAATGGCTTGAACCCTTACTTCCACAGCCATTATTTCCAATTTGCTATTTCTAAGGGATAGACAAACAGTTAGAAACAGAAGACGGCAGCTGCCTGTTAATAATCCTGCCCTCTGAGCAGACTGAATCTTCCGTCAGGATGCTTGCAAGACTGTATCCTGTGCACTGGTACACTACTGTGCCCAAGGCAGCTGCCCCTTCAGCCTAACCTTTGTCCTAATTCTGTGTGGATGACACCTATTATGGTTTTAGATTATAATGAGAAAGACAGCATACTACACAAGCCAAAATAAGCACACAGATCCATTTTATTCTATTTTATATAAAACTATNGTAATATATGCACATAAATGCCGGAAAGCTAATCTGCATGCAGGCTGGCAGTATCGGGCATGTATCACAGGACTAGAATAAGGCAGAAACTGGGCTTGATCCAGACACTGAGCATCAGGGCAAGACAGGTGCAAGTGTACACCTACATTATGTTGTGGAGGAAAAGAGTTTCCATTTCTTTTCATGCAGAGAGTTGAGCTAAAAGTATCATGTCTCACCTTGTTTGCACAGTTTACATCACTACATGGTTGTGCTCAGGTACACCCTTGCACCTGTTTTCCCTTTCTACCAAGGGGCTGATCCAGAGTTTCCACTATTAAAACTGCATGCACCCTTCCACCAGAACAACTGATAAAGACCCGCAATGGAAACAGGAAAATGAATGTGTATAGGCAATACNTATTTACATGTATGTCATTTATGGTGTTTAATGAAAATAAAGATGTTACATATAAATATGAATACTTTTTTCTGCTAAAGAATTCTTTTNATGAATATACAAAATAAGACAAAATGTGCAGCAATGCGCTGCTATTCAGATTAGTGTATTATCTGCAGTGTGTTTACACCATGTTCTAGTCTTTAATAGGTGTGTGTCCCTTTTAACACAGGTGGAACAACCACCTAGATTTTTGGGAGCTGATCCAGAGTTGCACTTAAACCTTATTTTAAGGGAAAAACAGATGCATGTGTAGACCTGAGCAAAACCATGCTGCAATGAGAGAACTGTATTGCTGTATAGCTTTATGTTTAATAGGAAACTTCACCATACAACTATAATTCTGTTTTCAGTTTATCCTCGACTCCCCCTGCAGTTTAGTATTTGGTTTTGCCCAGGTCTTCACTTGCACCTGTTTTGCCCAAACTTCAGATCAGCCCCTGTGGAATAACAATCAGACCTATAAAATAGAAGCTCTGGACCACCCCTGTACTATGGATAAGCACCTCTGTGTTTTAGATAAGCACACTTTGTACGTACAGTATAATATTGTTCAGAACAGATNTAACTTGACAACATACACATCCACATTAAATATTACATTGTTCTAGTAATAATACTTAGCTGCAAAATAAAACGTTACAGGATGGCTACAGGGTTTCCATGACAGATTAAAATATCATAACCTCTGAATCTGTATCTTACTGCAGGAGAAATGATTTTGTAGTAGGAATCTATGATGTAGGAATCCTGTAATAGGAATCTATTCTAGCGCAGATCTATATTTTCTCCTCTGCTGACTGGTGAAATTGATTGAAATCCTTTTAATTTTAGGGAAGAACGTTTGCTAGGGTTCTATGTAGCTGCTAGCTGGAGTTTGCTACTTCTGGGAATAGACATTACAAGGATGCCCTAAAGACGATTGAGAAATATTTCAAGGTAACCTAAAATAAAAGAGAGACTATGAAGATTGTAGTATCATTGCTGGCGTAATAGCACCCGGACCTGCCATTGTTCTGTCGCTTCCATTGTGTGAGAAGGTGTTATAATAAAATGCTTTTTGTGCATTATATAACAAAATGCAATATTATGTCTACCCTATACTAAATATGCTTTTTAACCCTAATGCAGTATACAAAGTGATTCATATAGATTTCGGTATAGCCAAGCACAGGAATAAAAGGCAAAGCTGNATATTGGTTCACTGATTCCTTTTTGTGACTTACAAATGTGCCTCTTAAAATTATGTCTTTAATTCCGTTTCTTGTAAAATAAAAAAAAAAAAACAGGCTTTTGACGTGTGTAAACTCATCTGCCAGAACCAATATGTCACACTGTCAGATTGTAGATTTGTCAAAAAAAAAAACTAAACAAATACACAAAAAACTACAACCTGTCCTAAGGCTGTGGAAATTCTTTCCGCATTGTCCTTTGATAAATTCCTGCTAAATTTAGCAACTTCTGCGAATGAAGTGAACAGGCTCNGGAAACGTACCTATCCTAATTGCTATGTGAGACAACGTGAGACACGAGTGCTATCTGCGAAATCATTCCAGTTGCATGATCCAAATGAAGTGATATTGCTAGCAGAGTGATTGACGCTCGCCTGCCTGTTGGGGGATGGCTATTTCACAGTGGCCTCATGCTGTGTAAGGGTACAGGCAGCCAAGGAGCGGTAGCTGGCGGTTTGTCAGAGTCTTTGAAACAGTGTAAGGGACAAGCCCTGAGGCATGAAGCCTTTCTAGGGATCCTCACCTCCTGTTTGTCACTTTAATCTTGCGAGCAAGCTGAAAGAAGAGAACTGGTTCTTCTCCAGACCTTTACAATGCTCCACTCTTCCCAAAGTCCTCTCTTTTGATTTTGATTCCCTGTGACAAAAAAAAAACCCAGCACACAAAGGCCTAGGAAAAATGGGAATGTTTCAACATTGTGGATAGCCTGCAGAATTTTCACAGTAGCAGAATACGATATATGACTATAATGATATATATATATATATATATATATATATATATCACAAGGAGCAATGCAGTGTCTGCAGTGAATAGCAATGTAAAAGCAGGTTGGCAGTGTATGTCGTTTATACTGAGCATTGGAGTCCTGTGACTGCTCATAACCTTAGACCCTACAGCAGTAAGTGACTCATCCTTTATCATATTGGATTTCCTAATAAATACTGAAGTCATGATGTTATAACTCACAAATATAAGTGACAATATCAGCTGTCGCTGATGTTACAAACATAGCAATATATTTATAATACATATGTTTATGCATGCATGTACCACGCTTATATTTAGTTTTCCAGAAGGAAACGATTTGTATTAGCTTTTTATGGCTTGTATCTTTCGTGGAAACTTTATAAGGAGACATGATGTGGGGAAGCTGCAGTAGGAGCATATGTTTAAANGAATAATTTTGGTGCCCATTTATGGTGCTAAATAGGTTAATAGGATGAATAGTGTGTATTGTCCTCACCTCCATTTTTAATANTAAATAACTTCATATATATCAGTTCTGATTTTTTTTAAGTATAAATATTAGAACATTTTCTGTGTGCAGAATAGCACATACCATATGTATTATTATATTATTAGGAAAATATGTATTACTGTCCAGTCCATAGTTATTTATATCTGATTTACAGTCGTACAGTAAAAGAAAACATTACTTTCTCTGCCTTGAAGCGTTGCTTTGCTGTAGCACCAGCCTGGGTAGCAATGTGATTGATGCACCTCACTAGGGTGACACCTTGATTATCCATGCTCTGATTAACAATACACACTTGCGGCAAGATCTCCCCTTTCCTGAATTCCAGAAAATAAAATATACACTGTCGTATGCTAATACATTATAAACTACATTAGAATGTCCTTGGTGCGGTGCAGGTTCCCAGGTGTTTTGTTGCAATTTTACGTCATTAATGCCCTTTATGTGCAGCTTTCTCCTTATGTACTTTGACTTTAAGGCACTACACACATAATAAAAGATAAAGAAATCAATCAGAACAAAAGCAAATTTTATATATATATATATATATATTAATAATTCATATATATGTGTGTATAGCTCTTTCATCTATATATTTGTTTATTTTGTTTTTATTAACTGCCTCAATCCATTTTCTATGTATCTTATTTAATCATATTTTCCTTGTCCTGAAACAGATATTCATATTGTTTTGTTCCTCGGAAACTTACTTAACATATTTTTTTCGTAGCCGTACTATTTTTATGTTGCACCATAATCATATAAGTTCATCTTGTTAAACAAAATATCACTGAAGTACACTTCCCAAGGTTTCTCCGGAATCCTTATTTCACTGAGTTCAATGGAGCAGAAAAGCAGAAGTACTTATGCTATCTCTCACTGTAAACCTGTTATCTCAGGCTAGCCTTCCCCTTTGCAGTTCCATGCTACATTACATGCCATGCATATTTAAAAGATGCTGTAAAATGAATTTATCACTGCTGCCTCTGAGATAACAAATGTTTGAAACCCACATATATACATTAACTGTTTAAGGGCTGGCAGCATTTTTCTGATTTTCCTCTATATTGTGTTGTTATTTCCCCTCAATGAGCAGGTGCTT
Organism: Platyplectrum ornatum; assembly: GCA_016617825.1. Lineage (NCBI taxonomy): Eukaryota > Metazoa > Chordata > Amphibia > Anura > Limnodynastidae > Platyplectrum > Platyplectrum ornatum. Next base: position 27,931 of record JABWIB010001356.1, on the reverse strand, counting down.
TGTCTGTTATTGGGGCCATACATGGAGCTGATCCAGAGCTCTGTTTTGTATGCAAGGAACATATTTAAATTTGGTTTATCAGAAGATCAGTTTACATTTCTGTTTTTATTTATTTATCTTTTTTGTGCTACAGCCTGTAGGANATAGATGAAAAGCGTGACTAATATTACACAATGATAAGGAAGAATGTTGATTTTATCTTTATTTGAGGAAATGGAGAGCAAAGGGATATTTTGGCATTCTCTCGATGTATGCACCTTCCAGTTGTGCCCCTATAGAAACGTTGTAGAATACTGTACTNAATAAGTCACTAATATGTGTGTCATTTTCTTTCTGACAGGCCACGATCTTCCCCAGAACAAGACCTCAGCAGCGGCACAGAATGGAAGCCATTTGCAGTGCCTCTCAGTCCACTGCACAGATGATATTGGGGAGGCAAAGGGTAGGACTGCTGTTCCTACGTGGAGGTCACTTCATTCTGATATCTCTAACAGATTTGGGACATTTGTTGCTGCCCTAACCTGAAAACTGAAAAAGAACCCTTATTTTTTTTTTCACTTTCTTAAGAGGCCACTAACAATAGGTGGACTAATTTTTTTTAGGTTGTTACCTACTTAGTGGCTTTTGAACTTGGAAGGGTTAGTTTGAAATAAACCTCATATTTTTTAATCTTTTTGCCACAGTATGATACCAGTGTTACTTCTTCTTAATCCAGCACACATTATGCATCTTTTTTTTTTTTTTTTCATTTAAGTCAACTTCCTTTTACTGTTACCCCGACATACGGTTTTCTTGGCTAGAGAAGGGCTTTTTTATGTCAAAATGTTATATGAATTCTGTTTTTGTTTTTTTTAGTGCTACATAAAAAAATTACATTTTTAATTAATATGTTATTTGACCACGACTGATCCATGGAAAAGTAAACCATATTCTCGAAAGTCCTGCTTCATGTATCTGCGATCCATAAATTTACATCAGATGATGTATGATTGGAAAATATCAAGCAGNCATTTTGATTTCCTTACCTCCTGGGACTATTACTTACTATTACACCCTAAAAATGGATGTCCACAGCTATTTTGCACATAAGTTGATATGTCAAGGCTTCTACAGCGTTTTATTGTTGGGTGCTGATTTGCAAGATAAATGATGATATTTTTTGCATACGTAGAAGAAAGTTCAAGATTCTCAGCACTGCATTAATCAAGATCCATGTCATGAAATTTATTTTTTAATTATGCCCATTGCTGTTCTAGGTAGCTGTCATTTCCTAACTCCTGACTGGTCAGGTTGTTTGCTTTTAACATATATAAATGTACTTATTTGGTGAACTAGATATTACTGTATAAACCAGAATTTATCAAATCATGAACAAGTTGCACAAAAATCACTTGACTATAAACATTTGCATTAATATAATTTACATATTTTTGGAAAATATCGTGCAGAACAGTATAGCGTTTGACATCTGGGAATGTCAGAGAGTANATATTTCAGTGATTTATTTGGTCACATAGTGGAGTTTTGTGACCATCCTGTGTTTAGCAAGATTCACAATTTCCATAAGATGTGTCACTTGCAAAATCTTAGTGGTAACAGAATAACACCTTAACATAATTGCTTAGGCATATTTTGTGTACAATTTTTTTTTGCATACACATAACTATTTGTTGTAGCATTAGCAGTAGACCAGTTTTGCCNTCATTAGAGATGAAGATGTTCACATATTCATTATTGGTCTGTTATATTGGTCTGTTGTTGGTTTTCTATTGGTAATAACAATGGCATAACTACAATACAGATTTTTTTTATTTTAACAAACAGCACATTGTATGGTTTAGGATGTCTTTTGAAGTTAAGGGACCACAGCTAAATGATTTAATCCCATGCTTAGCCACAAGCAACAATTGGTTAATTCTTTGATTACACCATTGGACAAATACAAGACACACATTGTTTGATTGAGATAGAGGGGGTTTTCAACTTGCAAAATATTATTTTGTTGTTGTATACCATCCTAATTCTGGATATACCCTGACATAATTATCGATCCCACCAGGAAGTGCCCAGATAAATGGGAAAGCTTGTTTAGTTAGCTGAATTGCTAGCACCTGATATTTTTAAGCATGTCAAAAGTAATTGTACCAGAGCGCCTCTGGTACTATTGTTGTCCAATTTGGTAAATCCATCTTGCCTACTCACTACTGGGATGTTTGGCCAGACCGCCTGATGAGAGGCAAAAATCACTTTAATGTATAGCCAGCTTAAGTGTATTTTTCAGTTAGTGTTAGCCATTTATTAGCCTGGAACATCATATGCTAAAGCATAAATAATGATCATCACATGATCATTTCTCATTTGTTCACACATAAGGGGGATCGACTTGTACAAACCACACTATTGTGGACTCGACTTGCCGCTGTATCCAATAAATGCCTATTAGTGCAGTTAGGTGATCCAATATGCACATGAGGATGATGCCCTTCTGCCAGTCACATTTTAATAAATACCAAAAGAGAGTTAAGCAAATCATATATGGGCATGTATTTTGAGACCATAATCAGATCCGTAAATGGTCAGTTTGCCAGCATTACTATAGGTGGAAAAATCTAGAAGAGGAAATATAATTATAATGGTATGTTAGGGAAATTGAGATATANGTTGCTTTTTTCTAGGGTTAGTTTGTTATCTTATAGAAATCCACCAATGTTTTTAATGAGATGAGACGATCAAATGTCATATGTAAGGAAATGTCTGCAGAACTTTTTGCCTTTCAAAATGTGAAAAGACCCTTTCTGTGCATAGTAGTCAGAAATCCCGGTAATGGTTATATAAATGCAAATATTGATATAAACGTGCTATTAAAACCAAATAAAGAAGAAAAATATCAAAAGTTAACCACATAATCATGTTCTATTTCTATATAAAGTGTATTTTTTCTACAGACGAGCTAAGATAATTTAGAGGGATAATATGTTATCATCTCCTTAGCAGTTTACAGGAATAATAATGTTTACATTAAAGGTGTCTTTTCATTTACCAGACTTTTTGATATTACGCATTTTACAGTAATCAGTGTATGCATTTACTATGAAGAACTGCAGATGTTTTACAATTCTTCTTCTTCTTCTTCTTNTTNNTATTATTATCAGAAAGTATTTGAAACTTGCTGAATAGAGGGAAAAATTCACATAAATGTCAAAAAGTATATTATTAGTCTTATTTTCTGGTCCGTTTGTTAACCATATGTCATTTGTTTTATTGGTTTGGGTTTCTTAAAATCTGTGTAAATGAAATTGCACCTTTATAAGTTATAAAGAAAGAATATATAAGGCACACCAAAGTTTCTATTATAACCTTTATTATGGTTTTATAGAGGTTGCACAGTCCTNAGTATCAATTATACAAACAATCACTTCCTGTTATGTACACTCTTTCAAATAGTAATTAAATAATGTGAGGCTATACGGTTTTAGTATGTTTAAACTAGAGATGAATTCATAAATAAGTTGTAATTTAACATAAAATATGTAGTAGAGAGTAAGGTAACCATTCACTGGATAGCAGAAGAGCAGGCCAGATGCTGCTATATATCTGTATCTATATATCTTAAAAAGTCACCAATTTGGATAACAAATAAATAAATAAAAAAAAAGGAATATAGACAATCAGTGCTACGCATTATTGTTGTTAGATCATTTTTAATATGTCTGTCATTATTAATNTGTAATTATTTTTAAAACAACAAAGAACCAGTTTTGTTTATTTTGTGGTTCTCGTTTNTTTTATGGTACAAAATTCGATTTTTTTCAAATGCCATCTCTAGNTTTTACATACTTTATCTTGTTAAACATCGCTTTGGAATTAAAGATGTGCCAGATAGCAGACACTGATTTTGGTGGANATTTTTAAAACAACNGAGTGCTATTAAAATAGTAGTGTTTTGTCTGCTAAACATGGAATTAATTAGCCTGTATTAGGTAGGTGTGGGTAATAGTTTTATAATGAGTCACTTAAATATTAACAGTTATGTTGCATTTGTGGAATAGAAAACAAATGAACTTTCATATATTATCTCTGATCCTTAGATGAAGCAAAGTTAAACTTTCCATTTGCTATGTGGCTGTGTATTTGCTATTGTTCTATGTTATCATTTTTTATTGAATCAAAATAACAAAAAATGTGTTCCCTTTTTATTATGTTATGAGAACTGGCACCCTGCAGTGTAGACCTCTTCTCTCTCTGCTTACAGATATGTACCTGGCATTTTATACTTTTACATAAAACAACTTGTNTTAAGTTTAATGGACCTTTATGTTGGGCATTCTTCGAAAGCATAGGGTAACGACGCGACTTTCGNGAGAGAACATGATAGCAGATTATTCTGTTTGTAACAATACCATTTGCTAGAAACTGAACACTTCACTTCCTTAACTTCCTTAATTATATATACATAGATCCTGTGCAATTAATACCCTGCAGCATTTTACTTTTTAAGTTTACTACAGAAGCACATAAAATATTTTGTTAGACAGTAGAGTCATCCCAAAATAGTTTTTTTTTTATTTTAGTTCTTTTTAAATGTATAACTGTGTACAGGTTATTCCAGTTTTTTTTTATTGTAAACTGAAGCTCATCTTTATCTTTTCAGGAAACATATTTTTGAAAGTGCATGAAAATGAATTTAGATTTTTTTATATCACGTATAATTTGGGAACTCCTTGAAAATGACATTATCAGACAGGACGATACATTTTAACAATGGTAGTCTAACAAAGTACAGCTTTAAAATGTATGTAAGAACAGTTCATTTATCATAGGATTTGGATATGAAAAAAACACTGGTAATCAGTACTGCATAGCAAAGTCTTCTTAAAATGTTATTGCACATGTAAAATATGGAAATGTTACTCTGCTGTGTGTTAAGCAATCTGTAATCTTTTATTGACTATTGTTAAATTCATTTTTAATGCTTGTTTGGAAGACTGTGACAATAGCTCATAAAACCGAGTGTTATTTTACTTTTTCTTTTCTTATTTTTTTTTTTAATATGTAAAGTGCAGTCTTCTGTATTCATGCATATTGTATATATCTGTATATGTTTTACCAAACAACTAAATAACAATAAATATGATGTTAATGGTGATCTTTGTGACAGTGAATTCATAATCATGTTAAACTTATATAAAGTTAAAGTGGAATCCATCTATAGTCGGGGGAGGGGGGGGTCACTCACTTACAGTACCAGTGGTATGTGTCCTTGGTAATATTGTATAGTGCTTGGATAGTGTATCATGTGTCTCCAAGTGAACTTCTATTATCCTGTCACTTGCTGAAAAGTTAATAGTCTATTTACCAAAAAGTCTAAAACAGAAATATTGGGGTGTTGCCAATGCAATCAGGTACATTTTGGTTTTCATTTATCTTGTACATTTAAGAATAGAGCAAGAATGTAGCAAGTGTCTGATTAGTTGCCTTTTGTGTGAAAGAGTTCACTCATCAAGTGTAATGTTGTCATTAAAGACTATACAAGGTTATAATACATGATTGCTGTATAGAAATATATGCATACACGTCTCTAATAATGTGTAAATCATGAGTTCCAATGCCATTGTGTGTATGTCATTCCAAAAGTATTCATGAGGAAAAGTGCCCTTAAAACTTGAAGGCCATACTAAGCATACACAAGTAACCGTAGTACATAAGGCAGAGAGCACACCAGTGATTGCTATACAACATACGGTGCAAACTAATGACTGATGTGCAATACAAAGAGCCTGTGTGACTGCAATACAATAAGAAAGAAAGCACACTGGTGACTGTACTGTGACTTCATGTGGGAGAAATTACACACTACAAACAGCACCTTAGTGACCATCATACATTGGATACTGAAATAATGCATTGGATAATCAATTAGAGTGTAATATAGAGATGCAGAAAAAAGGAGAAACATAGTCAACAAAAGTCACACATTAAACCAAATATATTTACACACTTTTTTAAGGCAATAATTAAATGAAATTAAAAATAAGTGCAAATAAAGTTTTAAAATGTACTTCTGATATGTAATTGCATCATTCTTTAGGAGTCATAAGTGTACATATTGGCTTGTATTTGCATCTGCTTGCTGTCATGGATTTTATATGTGCTGCTACTTTTTTTTTTTATTAAGCCATTGACTCATATGTATGTACATATCTAGTGGCTTTCCTTTCAGGTGGAGATATCCTATAACTTGAATTGGGAGAGCATTCAAGCAACCTGTCCTGCTTCAAGCCTGGGCCAGTTTAACGGGCAAAAGCTCCACTTGCCTCCTTCAATGCTGCCAGTGGGTGCTGCTTAACAAGTTGGGTACTTGGGATTTGGAAATGCACAGATGGCCAATCTGTCCCTTGTAACCTGCATTTAATACAGAGAGCACACAAGTGACTTCTATAATAATAATAAGGGACCAGATCCAGACTAGTAATGCTGGTCAGAATCTGTGTGCAATATTCAAAGGAAAAGTATTATCCCTGCATGCAAAGAATAACATTCATTTTACTTCCCCTAAAACATGGTGTTGCCTAGGTGTTATACTCTAAAGCTGGCCATCCACTACAACAATTTTATCCCAAATCTATTATTATTGGGATGTAAAAATCCTATAGTGTATGGCCATGTTAAAAAAAATAGATAAAACGCCTGTTACAATATCCTTGATCAATCGGAATTCCCAATTGATCAATGATATAATTTGTTTACAAAAAAGGTAAAAAAAAACAGTAAATAATAAAGACTGTAGTCACTATATGCAGCCAGTGAGGTACCCAGCTTCTCCACGGCTTCCCCGCTAATTCCTCTCTGGCTGGAGAGGAAGTTCTTCATGCTTGCAGGCACCCTGTCCAGCTAAATGAATGGGGCGCCTGTCATTCACAGCAGGCTTTATTATTAGTATTATTATTATTAATATTTTATTTTATTTTTTTTTTGGGGGGGGGGCTTAAGCGATTATGGTTTAAAAATAAAATGCTAAAAAACCAAACT
>JABWIB010001356.1:4255-19421 GCA_016617825.1 Platyplectrum ornatum | reverse complement strand
TAGTCTTTGAGTATTTTACATAGATACAAAAAATTTATATAGCTATAGTTATAATCTATATATAATTCCTAATATATATATATATATATATATATATATATATATATATATATGTATAGAGAGAGAGAGAGATTATTTAAATAGATCATATAAGTGTTCTGTAGAAAAACAGACAGTCCAAAACTCCAGGTAGACCCACAAAAAAACACAGTGAATATGGTTTAAATTTACTAAGCCTTGTTGCTTTTTCAAGTGATTTGGCCTTGCTGTCAAGTCGCAGAATAATTATTCGCTCCAAATCACCATTTTAAAATCACCATAGTGATTTCTAACGTGTCCATGACCATAGTGCCTTCAAAAGCCGATTTGACCCAACTAGCTACCATTATCTCCTAATGGAAAGGCGTAAATAAGCTAAGAGACAGACAAAGACAAACAAAGACAAACTACACCAAATAAGAAACACACTCACGCCTCAAGCACACAAACAATAAAAAGTGGAAAAAATGAAATCTAACTGTCCTCCAAGGAGTATCTTTAAAACACAAATCACTGCAGGCCAATGTCTGGAACGATCTGCCATGACTTGCACAGGTGACGCCATCTTACGGCAAGCTGGAAAAAATAGCTGGGAGATAGCCACCTAAAAACAACATTGATTGACATGAGTTGAAATCGCAACCCAAAATCGCTGATTAGTAAATTCTCAAAAACGTCTTTAAAAAAATCGACAAAAACTGCAGCGAGTGCCGTCGATTTGAAATCCAAGGAATAATCGAGGCTTAGCATCTGTGGTGTAGGTACACGTACCTATTCCCCATAACCTGGTACCTCTGATGGGCCCTTAGCAATGCAATTTGTAAGTAGTTAGACTCATAATAACTTTGATGTTTGTAATCTAGAATAAATTTGAACTTAAGTAAAACTAGTTAGTATAGTTAGATATAGAATCTGAGATTCTTACATAGACAGTGTAAGCATTCTGCTAAATTATATGAATACTGTGAATTCTTAAAAGTCACCTGGGCATTTGCCTTATAACCTAATGTAAATGTCACCTTTTGTCACCTTATGTAAATATTTGTTATGTATGTAATGCCTTACAAGATAATATATATTGTATCTGAAGTAGTTTATAAGTCCATGTGATACTATACAATAATGTATTCACAAGACTTTAGTTCATACTGGGATTTTAAAGGAATAAACAGGTGAGCATTAAAAGTGTTGCATAGATGTTAGATAACGCATCTATAAAGTAATACACTAACACCATACATACTTTGCCTTTGCTTATCTGTGTTTTAAATGTAATAACAAATTAATGTTTCATTAGTAAATGTTTGCTAATTGCATTTAAAAATTAGCTGAGCACAGTACCATCAGATTGTGTTTCCATCACCTAGAGGTATTATTCATGTGCTAATGTTAGGTAGAAAAGGGCTGCAAACACAATCTTAACAAAATAATTGCTCTAATTAAGAAACAATCGCATGACAATTAATTAACATATAGATCAATATAGGCTTAATTGAGAAAAATAGCATTTCAAATGAAATTTGGTATGTGTAATCCCATGAAGCCACATATATATACACATTATACACATTTATAAATATTTTAAAATCATTGAATAAACTGCATATTTGGTAAATTTTTACATAAATTCTACAAATCACCAAATTATTACATGTCTGAATAGTTTGTAAAAAGGTTGTCATTGTTACCAAAACCCTTATGTTCCATTTCTTATTATACATATGACCTAAAATATAAAATCATGGAAGAATTTTCTTTTATACCCGGGTCTCTTGCTGACATTTTTCTTTCTGTGTGAAAGTCTGTTTTTTAATGTGGGAAGGTCTCTGCTTGTCCTCATGAAATAACTAAACACTCCAATATGTTTGGGTTAGTCAGCAGGGGGTTAATGAAAAGTCCAGCCCCATGGTCTTCCACCTTATCTGAAATTTTGAATTTATTGAAGAATGTGTTAATGTGGTTGATTTTATTCATCCGAGGTCAAGGCTTTTCAAATTCCTTCTATGTCTCCTCCCTCCCCCCTTTTTCCTTTCACAGCAAACTTACAATGATGTTTAAACAAAGGTTTCCCAACACAAAGAACAAATTTACACAGTAGTTTTTTTTTTCTTCGCAAACTCAAAGCCTGTCTGGAAACATTCCAAAATGTATAAAGAGAGAGAGAGAGAGAGAAGAAGAGGGATTGTATTTTACTCAGAGAAAACAAAAATTCCCACCTTCTGGAGAGGAAAAATTGGAGAATTCCCAACAATTTCAAGATTAAACTACAGAAAATGATTTTGAATCATTATTATTAATATTTATTAGATGCAATAAGGAGTCCACATTGCTATACAAATAATATAGACTTGACAAAGGTTGAGATACGAGAATGTGAGACCAAAAAGGACATGATTATAGCACTCAAGACGCAAAATAATTAGTGAGTGAAGAAGTATATTGTTAGTGTCAGAGGTAAGGAAGGGTCTGATGTGGGTCTTTTTACGGAGGTAAAAGTGACCACATAGAGGGCGATTCAAACCGGTGTGAAGACGGGAAAAAGCTGGCCGCGCGCTTTTTCCTGTCTCTTATGGTAGTAAAGGATAGCATCTTTTCATATTCGGCTCTATCCGCCGTGCGCCAATAAAAGGGATAAATAATTTGCGCGAAAAAATTGTGAGGAATTGGATATTGGGGTATAGGAGAGGGAGAAGTCCAGGATGACATCAAAGCTGTAGAATTGAGGAACAGAGCAGATGGCAGTTTTTGAGGAGCAGAGGTGACTTGGTTGAATGACTGGGAAGAGATGAGGGTCTTGAATAAGGTTTGCTTAGAAAGTCTGAGAACAAAACTGAAGGTGGAGAGGTCATTATTAAAATGAAGAAAATCTACGATGGAACAGTACTTCCTCCTTTGACATTCAGCTTTCAGAATTTTTGATGGACAGAGAGAAGTTTTAGTGGCAGAGCAGGCTCATCTAAGGGCAAAGGGGAGGGTTTTGGCTGGTGAGTTAGGTCTTGAGGTTGGGACAGGTCATTGTGGAGAGGGGAGAGAAGATAGAGCCAAAGGTAGGTCAATGGAGACATTAAAAAAATTCTACTCACCTAGAACTGCAGCCTGGGACATACAGCCATAAGACAAGGTGAGTATAAAGGGAAGAGGAAGTTCCATTCAGCTCTGCAGGATGCTTATCATTCATAAAAGTCCTACCTCTTACCTCAGCTCTGTTATAGGTTTTAGCAGAGCAAAGAGAAAATTCCTCCCTCCGCTGAAGTGGAGCAGAGCTAGGCCGCAGTATTACTAGAACAATCATTGCTCTAATGAATGGCGCTTCTTTCTGAATCTATAATTGAATTATTAAATTATTACAGAACAAAAACTACATCAATAAAACACACAACTTTCATGATTCCCCTTAAGATATTAAAGCTTTTACATTTGATCTATTTATCGTTCTCAATAAATAACAAAATAAGAAGCCAAACAGATTTTCACATTTACTCGAAGATAGAAAACGTTACTTGAACAATTACTTGAATGTTCCTCGGTCTGCAAGTAATATGCATATTTTGTTCCTGCATAAATGACTTGGGATCAATTNATTGCCTATAGAAAGTCAGACGAGTATAGAGTTTCATTCAGAGCCAGTGAAAACATGCCTTTCTGGGAAAGGTTAAAGCAGTACACTTCAGAAGTTTATTTTTCCAGGAGTGTTTTTTTTTCTTTAATAAGACAAAATATTGCTTACTCAATCCAAAAAGAATTTGTCTGTAAACTGAAGTATAGAAAAAAAATATATACATTTGGAACAGTTAGAACATTGCACACGTTATCAATTTGGTTGGACTAAAAGTGGATACAAACAGTTGCAAGAATCGTGCTGGAGGTCTGTTTAATCATTACTAACCATTTGCCAGGAACAGTTTTTTGTTTCCTGGTCGAAGACACTTTCCTTGTGTTTGTACACTAGTGTTTCTTAATGTTTGTTTCTTTGTCTGCTGTCTCCTTGGTAAAATCACTTAAAGGAGCACTGTATAAACCTGTTCTGTCAAAGAATACTGCGATGAAAACAGGGTGTAGACTTTTAAGAAAGGGCCTTATTTAGAGTTACAAGCAACCACAGCTAAAGGTTTCAAGTTAGTGAATGTCATTAATGACACGGAATGTATGTATGATTCATTTCTAAGTTTCATCTTACTCAGGCTAGTATGACATCAGCCCAAGTTTTTCCTTATTAGTATTATGTATTTATTTTTATTTCCCAAAGTTCTAATGATTTTAGCGTAATTTATGCTTTAAAAAATCATGACAGCACATGGTTCATTTGATGTATTTATTTTAAGTGCCACAACCTTTATTATTATTAGGTGTTTTATGTTTTAGGTTTAATTACTTTATATTTGCATAACATGAATATATTTACCTTAGAAGCCAATGTAAAATTCCCCCCAAATGATACTGCATAATAATCATATGCAGGTTTTCAATATGACTGACTAATAAAACAACTAGATATGCTTAATAACTATAGTAGTCCATCAAGATTAATGACCTTGCACTAGATCCAGAGTGTGAAGATTAGAAAGAAATAATCCGGAACATTTGAATCCATATTTCTGTACTGTTTCTGTATGCTTAGTATGTGTGCTGGTTGAGAGAGTGACATGTATTTAAATTGTACTGTAAGAGTGTACTATGCACCCTACACCCCATCCCTTTCCTAATGATTCCAAGTTTTAAGGTAGATGTTTGCCTGCGCTGAACACCTGATAAAACAAGGATCTGGCATAGAATGCAGAGCTAGTGAATGCTGAGGTCCCATGATGTACCTAGATGTGTCATAATTGATGCCATGTTGCTTCACTGATTCATATGGACACTTTGAACTAGTTTTAAATGTTTCAGTACTGCACAAAATGAAAGCAAGCTCAAAACTATGCAGAAGATCTGCTTTGTCTGTGTATGATTTTGTGTAGTCATCGCTCTCATAAAGAGATGTTTTACCATCTTTTATTCCCACCTTTGGTTAGAAAGCTGCCATGTTATGTGGTCTGCAGTCACATGGTCCACTGACCACACGTGGACCCTTGCCTTTTCCAACTGCAGAAGAGGAAAGTGACAGGGGAGATCTTGGATCTGGTCATTTTATTTTTGTGTTTATTTTTTATTAAGTGGGTTAAAAAATGAAATATTTCATTTAGTATAAAGAGACAATTTATATGGCAAACCACAGCCGTGTGAAATTGTAGGGAGGGAAATATATGTCTCATATCCCTAAATATCTCTAAACGGATTTCTATTCCTCTGTGATTGATTCAGAGTTTTCACATACAAAAAGACCCCGCATTTGACATATGAATGTTCGCTTTTGTCCACCAATATTCTGTATGTTAAAACTGCGAATTAGTTTCTATATGTTTTCCAAATTTCTAGCTGCGTTTTATGAAGAACAAATTATATCAAGGGGGGTGATTACTCTGCTAAACTTAGGCTTAGAAGAAACTTGGATCTCTTTAAAAAGAAAACGTTTATATTTTCTTTAATGTGAATTAAATCACTTCAATCCTAAACATTTTTCTAGATCTGAGGTGAACCAAACCTTAAACTCAAGATTTAACACCTAATTCTAAATATCAGTGTATCCAGTTGTAAAAACTTTAGAAATTTTGAAAAAGAAGAAATCAAATGCTATGAATCTGTAGTACTGATAAAAGTCTTGTACTTAGAATTCTTACTACTGTCTTACGCAATTATGATGCACTTTGTTCTTGGAATTCAGTTACTTTTCAGGTTTTGCACATGGGAAGAGGGGATGGGCCACTAATGTGATCTCTACTCTAGGCCTAATAATAACTAAAGTGGCTTTACCAGATCAGGTACAATCAGCAAACATATTTTAGTTGATGTTAAGTAACGTTTGTGTTTCTGTGCCGAGTTATAAACCAGTAGAGAGGCCATTCTGTACACATTTTTTTTTAGTCACCACTATGTGAATCTGATAATTCCCTGTACTACAACGAGTGACTGACAGAGGGAGCAGAACCAGCTTCTTCAACAGTCTTAACAATAATGAGGAACCTTCTGTCAGCCTAATTTTTGGAAACATTTGTACTACAACATTGTTAAGGACTCTGGACGATACCCAACTTCTGCAAGCCAGGGCCTATATTTACTAAACTGCGATAATGGAAGAATGGAGATGTTGCCCATAGCAACCAATCCGATTCTAGCTGAAATTTAGAAATGTTGTATGGAAATATAGAAAATAATAGATGTGAATGGAGATTTCTAGTTTTTCAAGTCATTGGGAGAAGTGGCGGTATGACAAAACCCTGTATACACCACCTCTTTGATACTGTATATGCTGTATATGCCCCAAAACAAAGCTAATTATGTGTCCTTTATTTTGTTCAGAGTATGTTACATATCATATAGAGCCCTGATAGGGGGTAATTTCAGCACAATTATGAAGTAATGTATTTGTTATTAATTGTGATTAAATCATCCTCAGCAACAGAGCTCTGTTCACCCAATAATACGACTTTCCCATATCCCCTCACCTCCGAACCCCCACTAATAACTTAAATCCACATATAAACTCTCTTTTTTAAGGTGTCTTCATGCTTTCTTTCTTTCTTCCCCGGGTATTGCAGACAGTAAGTGACATCAAATCAGCATCACACTGCAAGGAGCATGTCTCAGGGCATCTAGTAGTCACAGACATTGTCTAGGCTGCTGTTTTAGAGCCTTAGGTGCAGTGATGGATCAGGCAATGTCTGTGTACATAGTTGCTCTCTGATTGCTGTCAGAGTGGTAAAGTGCTGTGGGCGCGACCTTCCAAGCACANGACCTGGCTACACATATGGAACTTCAGCTAGTGTTGGGCAGTAGTTATCTCTAGGGTAGGGATGCAAATGTAAACTAATAAAATATTTAAAATAATAATATATAATAATATATTCATATTACAATGTAAGACTTTCATAAGGTATGTATCAAGACTCGTGTGCAGGTCTATACGGGGTATGATTGAATTGGAAGGCTATAAATCTTCATTTTCTTCTATTATTTTCCACTTNCACTTCGACCACTNGTATGTATTAATAATGGAAAACTAAGAGGCCTTTGTGTCATTTAAATATAAAAAATACTAATTAATTAGTATGGGCAGACAGAAATTAATCTTATGGTTTTCCCATATAACTGGATATCTCAGAGGTTTCAGGAAAGCATTTCTACATCCATAGATAGAAATAAAATATTTGGGAATAATGTATCTCCCTGATGCGCTCTTCACTCTTAAACCTGATATGCTATTATCATCTTTCTTGTGTTAGCTGTACCACTTACTTTTAAAAGCAGTAAGTTCACCTGAGAGACTGTAGCTGTCTTGATGCGTTTAAATATTTTATCATGGCTACAATTACAGATAATAAAATACTGAAGTGGAAAGGATAATGTTTACTTTAGTGAAAAGGAAAATGATAAAATGTATTCATAATAAAAGTGAATTTAATTCACTTAAAATATTAATAAACTTAAATGAATTCATGCTAAAATGCTAGACATCTGTCATGACCAACAACCAAGTAAAGCATATGCAAATTTTCATAACAAGCAATTCTGTTCATATAACAAGCAAACAATCATCCCACAGAATAAAAATGATAGAAGAGTATATCTCTTAGAAGTNATAGTACTTTACAGAGTTAAATGTAACCCATTCTTTATTAGCCTCTGGCTATTTGAATGTTTCATGCTGTATTTAAACTGGTGTGAGAGCAAGGGGATGCACTCTACTTGCACACAATGGAGTGCCATTAGCTTCCCCCCATTTTAACAATTTTGCGCTCTCCCCATGTAAAATAGGGACAGATGGAGGTACATATTTTTGGTTCCAGGATGGAATTGAGAATCTATGTTGGAAAAGTGACTGTGCATGTGCCACAAATTCAGATCAGAATATGCACTATTACAAGCCTTTATGTCAGTGGTCCCCAAACTGTATGCCTAGNCTCCTTGGGATGCCNCAANGNTCTCATTGGGGTGCCGCGAAATGGTTTTTCTGACAGGATGGCATGTTGTTTGTGTTGTTTAGTGTTCCTTAGAAGCACAATTTTACATCTGGTTTATGAGCTACACAACTTCNATTTCTGTCTTTACCTTAATAGTTATTAAGCTATTTTGACTATAAAAAACCTTATGTTTAATATTAACTTCTACACCATCGCCATTTTAAGTGAGGATGGTGTGAANTTTCTAAGGTAGGATCATACATANACATTTTATTAACCAGTAGATACCAGAAGAAACATTTTATTAACCAGTAGATACCCTGTCATTGTATCTGCAAAATAAAATTAAGAAGTATACATTATACACAATATTTGGTTTATGATTACAATCTTGTTATACTGTATAAAGTATTCTCAGATCACTGTATGAAGAAAAGCCTGATACTCACTCACTGTGGTACTGTTACACTTGTATTTGTTTATTTAAAGCAACTACGCTTCTCAACTGTATCCATACATACACATATTGGCAGTATGTGTACATATTATGTTACCTGAGTACATCTTGGTACTTGGTATTTGATTCACATCATCTTGTCATAAATGCAATCCTGCTAACAATCACCTCAGTCCGTTATATGCCGCCTCGTACTTTTCCCCCCAAATAAGATAAGGTAAGAAAAAAATATCAATATGTGTTCTGTTTAGAAATTAACTGAGGTTAANTGGAATTTAAGTGTTTATATGGGTTTTCTATTGCAATTTATGTTTAACAACAATTTTTCACAAATGAATTACATACCACATACCAAATATTTATATGGTATATACTGTGATTCAGCAATTTGATTCAGTAAAAGTAGCTTAAGATGTGTGCCTCTAAATTGTATTATTATCTCTCTGAAAAGTACAGACAGGGAAATAGTGGAAGACGCANTACAACCTTTAATTAAAGTCTGATGCAGATAAAAGGTTTGGTCAACAAAATTGCTAGGTTAGTTTTACTCTGTACTGTTATAGCACAATCATTATTCAATGAGATAAATGTTATTTTAATACATTGGAATAATGTATTAGATACATTTATAGACATAGCAAGACCAATTGGGTCATTTAAGAAGGTCAACTAACCCAATGGAAAATATTTCCTATATGGGTAATTGTGCTTTTTTTGTGGGGATGATAATACAATGCCCTACCTCTGTATCCAAGTACCAGGTGTAAGGTACAAAATAGTTTGAAAAATAGACAGTAACAGACATAAAGATGTGTAAATAACGTGTCAGGCAGCTTCTTGTATCAAGGTTTGTTTAATGGAGGATAAAAAAAAGTAAAGTGGGAATGATTGATTAAGAAAATATTTTTTNGGGGATTCAAAGGTAGTTGCTCTATATAGTCACTACTCAGCTCATTGCTGACTCTACACTATTTGAAAGGGTTTTTTTTTACCCTTTCCAACATTACTTTGTGACTATGTAGGAATAATAAAACCTAAATAATACCTGTACCTAAAATTATTAGTATTAGTATTATTAGTACTATTATTATTATTATTATTATTATTATTATGTTTAATACATTTAGTGACTAAGAAGTTGATTCAGACTACCACAAAGTAGAGGTTTCACACTGGAAAATGGCCACAATCAAGCTTCGCCATTTTTTTATACTTTTGTTTTGGGTCTGTTAATGGGGCAGGTTGCCATTGCAGGGAGAGGTTTCATATTATAATGTCCCGTTAAGACAGCTTAGTAGTATATATATATATTACGCATAGCAAGACTACACTTCAGATTGTACNCNGTTCAGATTACCAGCAAAAAGCCAGGAAATTGAAATGAAATTGTTGGGTTTCATATAAGCCTCTGCTTTTTGNAATCTAAACAGGGTATTATTAAATACCAAGGTCTTAGACCTGGCTAAAAAGAAGAGGTTGTGATGTACCCGGGTCTGAAGCTGCAGTGCACAATGTTGACCAGGGAATTCCCAGGAATGACCTGAGCTGTGTGCCCCTGTGTGTGTGTAAGCCAAATAGTAAGCAGTATTTTTATATTAATACTATATCTAACATAGACATTCCATAATAATTACTCACAACAAGTTTATATTGACGTAATGGATTAATTGCCACTATGATTTGTGAATGTCCAGAACTAAATGTGCTTTTTTGGTCTCTTGCATTTATGCATGGTGATTCAGTTGTATTGCTGGTTACAAGTTCACTATTCAAGATGACTATGGTTTGCTCAGNTCTTTGTTAGAATACCTCTAATTGAAAGAGCCAAAGGTCATGGATCCTCTTGGATGAGCCGGGCTCAGGTGTTGCGGTTCAGCTCGGACAGCAGGGGTGCCGCCAGAAGGATTATCCGCAGGATTAAATTTGTGGATTAGTGTGAGGGCCCTTCCGCCCACCTTCTGCCTTTCCAGTATATTTAAAAGCTCCCCAAAAGACATTATAATAGCCCTAATCGATAAAATGGCAGACACGTTAACCGGCTCTTACAGTAGATAGCAGTGAGAAACCCTAATGAAATTTATTCACTTTTTATTTGACAACATTCAACACCCATGCGGCTTCTTTGAGTCCAATGTTTGCAAAGTTCAATCAAGATCTCACTGTTAGTCTCCCTTAGTTTAATGGAAATTGAGTGAATACCAGTTGCTGCTGGTGTCATTGTGGTAAATCATAGCCTTTTTGTTCTCAGCTTGAAAGGGAGGGTATTTGAAAAGTCATTAAGTAATGATAATTGGCCTAATCAGTATGTCTTAAGCACTGGGCCAGGGCAGGAGGGGAGGAGAACTTCTCATTCTTGATTTGTGACCTTAGCAGGCCCGCAGTTAACTTCCCTTTACACAAACAATGTGATTGACAGCTCAGTGAAAGTCACCTTTCTTAAGAGTTTTTTTTTTTTTAAAGGACAATTTCTCTCATGCGGTTCACTGTCATGGAGCAATAAAGCATGCCTATACTTAGGTCTAGTCCCTTTACAAATAATATATGGCCCGAGGACAGGACAAGTAGCGATAGAGCAGATAATTAAGGCATTTTATCTCAATTTGAGTTGTTAAGAAGTATCCTTTTTCTGTGATTTATAGAATCAGGACCTGGCCAGGAGACTTAACCAGGGTTGAGCATTGCAGGCATGGAATGTTCCCAGTGAGACCACAGTAGGCCTATTACACAGAACATAATAGTGGCTGCCTTGGTCTTTCAGCACTTAAAGGCTGTTTGTTTTTGATTGGCTAATGCGTATCAAATGCAATACAGTTTCCCACTGGCTTCCCCGATGGCCTCCTAAAGCTTCTCTTTGACTGATAATGCCCAGCTTCAATACAATTTCTGATTTCATGCTTATGCACGGACAAAAAAAGGCAAGAAAGAAGAAACAGGCTTTAAGGAANTGTGGAACCTAATTTGGGGAAAGGAGTTCATTTAGACTCCATGTATCATCGCACAGACATCACAGTCCATCATTTCTCTAAATACTTATTGTGAGTCGGAATGATATACTGTGATGTGAAGCTAGCAAGCTAAAAATGTCATTTAACCACAATTGAAAATGTATCAGCGTTTGTAAACAGTTTCCCCAAAGTGAAATGTATCACTTTATTTTATTACCGTGACATAGTAGTAAGATAATTCCTGTTTCTATACAGATAAGAGTGTGAGTGCGCTGTTTGTAAGTCTCTCAGGCAGATGTGCTCTCTAGAAACACAATGCATATGTTTAAATGATAGTATCTTTTGAGATGGCAGAAGCTGGGTGGGCAAAGAATGCACAGCATGAACAGGCTTAACCATTAGGATTCCCATTCAAAAATCTGCTTTGACCTTTTGCTTTCTTCTTCCACAATCTCCATCCATTTTTTCTCACCCTCATTAGCCACTTGTTAGTCCTCTCAGGCAAAAAGCAAAANCAACACCTATGTGAACATAAACCATAGAATATCACGCTCATTTACATGTAACATAACACTTTATATTTAAATTCAATCTATAGGAAAATGTCATTTAAATTTGCAATGTTGGGTTTCTAACACTGTAGCAACCAATNCGATCCTGGATTCCACTTTCCAATTGTATAATAGAGAATGTCAGCTAGAATCTGATTGGTTGATATGGACAACATCTCCACCATTCATTTCTTGCAATTTAGTGAATCTAGTACTAAGGAGGTGGTGGAATGATTATAAAGAAAATATATTGGACAGCTGAAAGGACCAGTGGACACAGGTTGTTGGGTCTGTTGAAGGTAAAATAATAATAATAATTATTATTATTATAAAAAAGACACAAGGGTCTAAATTTACTAAACTGCGGGATTGGAAAAGTGGGGATGTTGCCCATAGCAGCCAGTCAGATCAGATTCGAGCTCTCATTCTCCAGTATGTAAAGTTAAACTGAGAGCTTAAATCTGATCTGGTTGCTTTGGCCAACATCCCCACTTTTCCAATCATGCAATTTAGTAAACTTAGGCCTAGAGATCTTCTAGTGTCTAATGTGACTCCAATGTCAAAATGTGGTTTCACAGTAAAATATTCAAAAAAAGTTTAGGCAGTAAAAAAATTGAAACTAATATATGCATACAATNTATACCTTATTTATTTATGTTTCATTAATCAATTATGTATTTCATCAATAATGTATATTATTTTATAAGACAATGTGGAACAAATGTTTTTATTGGGAAATTCCATTTTGATAACANATCTGTGTTTAAAAACCATTAGCCTAAAAGTGCCTGCTATTAATCTTATGTATACATTACACCTTCATATTAAGCAGTATAATATAATATGAGTTTATGGAATTAACTTCATCATGGGAAAAAACAGTGTTAGTATCTTTCCAAAATCTGATTCTGTGAATTGGACATAAACTTCTCTTGGATCAGAAATTTTTCCATTTTCATTCATTTATACGTTCCCCAGTGCATATTTGTGTTTGACAGAATGGTGCTTAAATAATGATTTATTGAGGAGTAGCCCAATGCACATTACACTATGTTCTAAATTTATTGTGAGTCATATGTTTTTGACCAGTTTGACTTCATGTATGATGACTTAAACAACAGCGNTGAAGGACATCAAGGAAAGAGCTGAATATGATTTTATTTAAAGCAAAGGGAACTGACTAATGTTGGGCAATAAATTAGGGTTGGTCTAATCATCAAATAAGTAAACAGCATCACATTTGACAGGAACAACAAAAAATACATGAAACAGTCCAACATATTGGCAATGGAACAACAGAACTAATTAGGGCTTTATATATTCGCAGGGCTTTATATATTATATATTATATAGTCGAAGAATGGTTCAAATTCTATAAATCTATTTCCTTTCATGTGATTGTTACAGATGTTTTGTAGAGATATGTACATATGCTGTAAATTTAGTTACTTTATTTTACTTTATTAAAATGTATTTTGCGCCATCAGATTACGTAGCGCTTTACAGTTTCAACAATCAATAAGGCATGACGGGGTGGTAACAGACAGAATGGGTGGGGATGAGGCCCTGCCCGCAAGCTTACACATATAAATGAATCAGATTCATAAATGAATCTATGCTAATATTAACTATATTTTACAGCATATTGGTTTTATTTGGGAAAATGAATGATTGATAAAGTTATAAATTGTGTTTCCATTTAGTTCCTATGGCATTTGACTGTAATGATCTGTATTTGCATGATATAGAGCTAGGATTCATATAGTAGTACCTATATCTCCATGGTCATTCCACATCAGTTTAATGGTTATCTCACATCACTTTACAGTTAGAGGAAATTGCCTTTTTACTATAAAACTCAAAAATCATTACCTTCCTTTCCCTCTTCACCTTCTGACCTGCTTCCATCACATGCTGCTCCTCACTAACATAATCCCATTAGTGAACAGGTCACTGATCCCACAAGATCAACACAGTGATACGCCATTTATTGCTTTACATTCTATTTTTGCTATTGAATGTTGCAAAAACTTGCAGTTGTCAGACATTATATGTATTTGGATGTATTTCTATTTAGCTTGTGTGCACTGTGTCTCTTTCTCATTCAGGAGAGGATCCAGACTTAAGCAAATCTCGGAATTTTGGAATTGCTTATCTAAGTTTGCAGAGGCTGATTCCCATCCCTATGGGGGGAGACCACTCACCCCATAGAGAGGGGAATCCGCATTAAAAACCCTTCTGTAATGTTTTTTTGCTTAAATGCAAGGCGGTGCAGTAGTCTGCATGGTACTATTTAAATACCTCCCCTAACCCTTGTGCATATTTCACCTTTCCCCTGTTATGTAAATTGCGTTTGTTACACAGTGCCCACAGAATAGTCTGCTCATGTGCACGCTATGCTGCGGCTACATTCCGAATCCAGTCTGTATTTGGTCCTCAGTCCTGACCAAGGCCTACATTTCTGAAACTACAGGATTGAAAAAGTTGGGACGTTGTCCATAGCAACCAATCAGAATCAAGCTTACATTCTCCAGTATGTAAAATGAGCTTGGATTTGATTGGTTGCTATGGGCATCATCCCCACTTTTCCAATCCTGCAGTTGTCAAAAACTGGACATAATTTAAAGCGGATACAGGTACAAAAATGTACCTGTAAAAGAAAAAGCACTGATATACATATACTGACATGAGGTACACAGATAAATAAATGAGGCTCAAATGAGATTTATTTGAGGAATGGGCAGAAGTCTAATCAAAGCGCTATTTACTGTATATGCATAAAGTACACATAAACCATGATTAACTATGTTTCACATGCCCCCACTTTTACCTCTCTGCAAACATCCAGTGCGCCATTATTTTGCTAAATAATTACCACAGGCCACTTGGCACGTGATCTTTGAAGCCCTTCTTTGTAAACACAGCCCACACATATTGCTTAATCTGTTTGTACATGCGATTATGCATTGGCAGGCACAAGTTTTTATTGGCGGAAGGGACAGGAAGTATGTGCCCAGCTCCTGGCCAACAATAAATCTACTGCAAATCCAGCTGTATTCTGTATTCACCACAAGCCACTACGGACATCCTAGCACACTGCCAAGTGCTCGCGTTCCATCTTTATCAGTGGTAGTTTTCCACATAGTCTGTACAGCTGAAAGATTTGATAGAAGTTAGGGA
>JABWIB010001355.1:59587-70092 GCA_016617825.1 Platyplectrum ornatum | reverse complement strand
TCAGTATCTGTGTGCAAAATGCAAAAATAAAGTATTCTCCCTGCATGCAAACACTGACATTCATTTTACCTCCCCTGCAATTCAACATGGTTTTGCTCACTTGTGAGTAAGTCATTAGAACATAAATTCTGGATCTGGTCCATTGGGATAATGAACGAATATGAATTATATACATTTCATTTATGGAATAGAAAAACACAATAGGACTAACCAAGTGCTGAGTTTCCACATTATATGTAAGGTGTGCATCCTGTCTAAAACACCTAATTATGATAGCCTTCTACTGATGTATCACTGAATCAACAGAACATGTATATATTCTAAAATATTATTACACTTCTGCGCTAATAGCTGTCCTAGCCAGTAAGAAGGGGATTTTACCCACTCCATAAATATGCAAACAACAAAAAAGGACAGATATTACCGGCCCTATAAGGGGCTACTCTCTGGGTCTTCCTTATATTGATGTACACTAATTATGTACTCTATCGAACAACAAAGTGAGTATTATGAGGGAATGTATATATGTCTCTTTAAATGAACCACCTCAGCAGTGGTCACTAAAACTTCCAATAAGCATAAACCAAACATCTGCAATACAGTTTTTTGATAGTTAAATCATAAGGCTAAACAGTCATTGCCTTCTGCTTCTCCTCATAATACTGAACCATCCGTAGTGAAATCCTGGTGTTCCTGCCGGGCTCGTCGTCAGACTCTCTGATTGCTTAGTGATGACATCACTCCAATAGACCTAAAATGTGCCACCAGTGAAGACATCCACTGGGGAACTGATNCAAAAGAACTGATCTATGCATATGGATCAAGTAAAATAAATGTGAGCATGTTGAAGCAAGTGGATTGTTAAAGAATAAATACAGTTTGACTATTTTCTTCAAGTTATTGGTCTATTAGAGTGGTTCACAGTGGCGACTCAGCCGGCCAGGTGCGCAGATCTGCTCTGAATTGCACGGATGAGACGGATGCAAAGTCTGCATCTGTGTTCTTGCAACACATGTAAATGAGAAAAGGGGTATTCTTCGTTCGTCATTTACATATGCACTTTTAGCAGGGCTAATTGCTAGAGCAGCTTACATCGTGTCCATACATGGTGTAAGCTGTGCTTAGCAGCATAGAAGCAATTACCTGCTTCGTTAAGTGTAAAAAAAAGTTTATTAAAAATATTATTAAATAAAAGGAATTATAGTGTGTGGATTTTGTATTTTTTAGACAATTTTTTTGTCTTTACTATAATACTTTCATAAAAGTCAACATTCAATTATCTGCAGAGGCGCTGGCTACATCAGGGATGAGGACAAGCGGAGGGATAAGGGGCATTTGGTATTTTTGCGCACCTCTGAATCAAGAGTACCTTGCGGTCTGTAATCACTAAGTGAATCTGACGACGAGCCCGGCGGGAACACCAGCATTTCACTACATGGACAGTATGTGAAAAGCCTTACTACAGGATCAAAACAGTATTCAAAGCAGATGACCAAGAGAATAATATTGTGAGCAGATCTCAATGAGATCATATTGTTTTGGTTTTGAAGAACTTCACTATTTTGGCAAAAGGCAATGACTCTTTAGCCTTATGATTCAACTATTAAAAAACTGTTTTGCAGATGTTCGATATGGTTAATTTAGAAAGATATACATACATTCACTCATAATACTCACTTTGGTGTTGGAAATAGAACATATAAGGAAGACCCAGGGAGTAGCGCCTTATAGATCGGGTAATATCTGTCCTTTTTTTTAGCTCCAAAAGGAGCTATACCACAGGCATACAATCTCATACATAAGAATGGAGAGGGATATATCCAACAGGATCGAAAGGTGACTATTTCGCTATATTTAAATAACCTCTAACCACTCATTCTACCCATTTTTTATGCACTCATCCTAACACACTGATATATCATAAAGACTTTTCATAATGTTTTTCAGATGTATAACAACATTACCTAACCTTCCTGCATTAACAGATTCACTGTATCTAATATCCGTGGAGAGAATAGAGCTATAGAAAAATGATCTATAATAGAATTAGGGTTTTAGTTGAAAGTAATGAATTGACTTAGGAACAGGAAAAGCACTTCCTTGATTTTCTTCTGTGTCGGTTCAGTATATCATATAATGTTGCACATTAAGCTACTAAAATCCCATTTTGAGTCTGCTTCAGACTCATTGTTGTTATAAGACTGTGTTAATGATGTTATTAATATGGGTAAAGTTCTGAATTAACTGAAATGACATTCTATAGTAAAGATAACACTTCCAGAGCTATATCTTCATAATAATCTTATAATGTACAAAACTATAATGTAGTCACTATTAAACATATAGACATTACATTTATAAACAGCCTTATTATGCATCTCAATTCATTTGAAGCCAAAACACCTTAAGATACAGTCAGTTCCAGAAATTTTGGGACATCGGCACAGTTCTCATATTTTTGGCTCTATACACAATAACAATGAATTTGAAATAAAACAAACAAGATGTGCTTTCACTGTAGACTTTCAGCTTTAATTTAAGTGAACAGTGTAGGAATTACAACAGTTTCTAAATGTGCCTCCCACTTTTTAAGGGACCAAAAGTAATGGGACTATCGACTGAAAAGCAATTTCATGGAAAGGTGTGGGCTATTTCCCCATTATTTCATCATCAATTAAGCAGGTGAAAGGTCTGGAGTTGATTCTAAGTGTGACATTTACATTTGGTATTGGTTGCTGTTGACTCTCAATATGAGATCCAAGAGCTGTCAGTGAAGCAAGCCATCAATAGACTAAAAGATTAAAACAAACCCATCAGAGAGATAGCAAAAACATTAGATGTGGTCAAATGAACTGTTTGGAACATTCTTAAAAAGAAAGAACGCAGCGGAGAGCTCAGCAACATCAATAGACCAAAAAGTGGATGACAAAAGAATTGTTTCCCTGATGAAGAAAAACCCCTTCACAACAGTTGGCCAAATCAAGAACACTGTCTATGAGGTAGGTGTATATGTGTCTAGTCAACAATCAAGAGAAGACTTCACAAGAGTTCACAAGAGCGTTCATTACAAGATATAAACCATTCATACCGCAACATGGTGGTATTTTAGAAATATTATAAAGTGTCACCTCGGTAGCTTTTCAGTTAATGGATTAGATCCAGATATGCGTGCACATTGCTCAAATGTGTCTAGAAGCTTATACGAGATAGGGGAGTCACTCACGCGTACAGGGAGACCTGCAACATGAAGATCCTTATAATAAAGAAACAGATGCCACACATGCTTATCATTGCCATAGTCATAGAATATATTGACTATATTATTTTATTATGTATTTTGTATATTATATAATATCTTGAATCTGTAAGTGGTCATTCACATTACTACCAGGAATAAGGGCTGAGTTATTTTAGTCCTCATTGTGGTATATAAAATGTTCATTCTGATGTCAGGGAGTCAGGTAGACCATGTTGATAATGCTTATCCATGTTAAATATTTAGAAACCTTTTAACAGACATAAATATCCAGAAGACAGCAGACTCATTTGTGGTCTCCTTTAATTCAGTGGTTTGAGAAGTAAAAGTTCACATTTTTCAGATAAGAGGTAGAGAGCAAGCAAAATGGAGATTCATCAATATTAATAGCATGAGTGTTGGCTGTTCCAGTACAACCTATAATTGTTTTCCTAGAATTCTGATTATGTCCAAATGATCAGAAATATAGGGAATAAGTTATTATACATAATTTTTGATTGCCTGAGTTATCTTCATGTACTGTGGATGAAAAAAATGCTAAACAACTTATTCCACCAGTCCCACAGTTCTGCAGGCTCTGTCTCAATTGACTTCAAACAAACAACATGTAAATCAATATGTCTATACAATTTATATATTAATAAATATTATCAGATTTTCAAACATTATAAAATATTTACACAAATTATTAAAATGTTACTGTACTATGCTATAAATATTATTGAAATTCACTTTATACACTTTAATCTGGATTATGTCACATTTAGAAAAAACTCTAAATGATGAGGTTAATAAATAAAACAAATGGCTTATGCCCTTTTTCTTCCTTTACCTTTACCTAACCTTAACTTTAAAATCACAGACAAGACAGGAATAGGTACAGGGTACAAGGTAAAGATGGTTGAAGGCTATTGAGCTTTTTGAATACTTGGAAGAGGTGTTTGTACATGTCCTGATTTCTGGGAAGCGATGACAGTAAATATGGCTTTTACGTCTTCAAGAGATGAAGTTATCAGGTATTCTGTGGTCTTGGCTTAAGAGGTTTTGTTACTACATTAGCTGATATTGAAATGTGGTTATCGTACTGTGAAGAAAAACTGTCCGTGTTCCATTGTTTGGAAATTTGACCACCATTTCCTGTAAATGTTTTAGTTTACCTACTTAGTCCTGGGCACACAGCTATATTTTTTATTGTCTTTTTCACTAACTGTAATATTTAACATTTTTTTATTATTCTTAATAAAAAAAAATGTATGTATTACCTGCTCCATATAAAGATGGGTCTTGCAAAGAACTTTATATAAGAACTGGAACAAAGTAATTCCAGCCACTAATTAGATGTGGACCTGTAAGGTTTTCTTTTCCTACTAGCCTAAACAATCCCTACCCTAGTAACATAAAGCTGATAATAATAATATGCTAATACTAATAATCAATAGCTGTTACAGGAATAATCCAGTTTACTGCTGTAAAACATAATGGCCGTTGACCTGATATCCTTCTAAATAATACATTGTTGACCTGTTAGAGATTAAAGGCCTGTAGGAAAGTATGCTGATAGAAAAAACGTATCAATAAGTGAGATGTAACAAGAATAAAAAGCCTAAAAACTATTTAAGGCCTCATTCATTTAGCCTTTTGTGTCTTTGATGTTCAGGATCAAAGTATATTGAAAAATGTGTATCTAGAATTTTTGTTTTTATTTCATTGCTCTATTCCAATATTCACAAAAACATAGCACAATAAAATTGGTTATACTGGAGTAAAACTTGTATCAAATCATGAACGGATGTTTAGTCTTACATCTATGGAGCAACTGTATCAAGGGTAAAGAATTACTTATATCTTATTTGATTGTTGTTAAATGATCAGTTTCAACTACCCTGTTATTTAGTAATATTTAAGGAGTAAAAGCAATTAATATCTAGATGGTATAATCATTAATCAATGTCATTTGATACCACAAAGTTCTAGGACAACAGTAATTACTATTAATGTTAATGTCCAAAAGATTCTTCAAACAACTTTTTTGCAGCCTATTTGTACTGTCGGATTTAACTAAGGATATAATTTTACAGATAATGAGAAGTACTGTATAGTGTAATTAAAGGGCACAAATTAGCTCCATAACATATTTTTTTTTTAATACTGGTACAGTTGAAAAGCCTTTTAATTATGCAAGAAACTATTTAATTTGCAAGGAATGTGTTTAATGCTCAGTGATCCACTACAGTGTTAAAAAAAAATTGTCATTTTCTTATTGATACAGTAATAAACTGACAAATTATCCAATATACTTTTCTATGCGCTAAACATTAGAACAGCTTTATTTCTGAAATTACATGTAGTTATTTATACATCCATCATAGATATTTTTTTTAAAATGTCCCATATGCAAAACACTCCTCCCTCCCCTCATATTCACAATTAAATTATACTGATACCTCAAAAATTATTTTTTTAATGGGGGACAGGTAAGGAAAATTCCACACTGGTTTACAGTAATTGTGTGTGGTGCACCTATATTTAAGGTTTGAAAAGCAGGTATTATTATATTTAACGAATACTGTATGTGTGTCACTTTAAGTTACTTATAGATTATTTTCCCTTTGTACCTCATCTTGCATCCTGTTTTCCTTTATTTCATTGTTTTTCCACTGCAACATTTTCTGTAACTCCTGTTTTACGTATGCTACTATTTTCTTCTCAATTCCCTTCACCCATTCCCCAAATGCCTTTGTTGCTTTAAATGCAAATATACTTTTCTTCATGTCTTCTTTTTTTCACACCTCCCTGATAGGGAGCACAAAGTATGGTGACAAGGTAAGTATGCTGAATACGTCATGAGTACTGGCAGAAGAGGTACTGTAAGGTGAGACCCCTCCGTTTGCTCCAGGAGTATTGGAACAGAGAGTGCAGCTACAGAATAGATACCCTACAACCACTCCAACGCTGAAACATTCTGGGTGATTAATCTGGTGGTGGCATTCAAGGGCAGGGTGGCAACTTTTAGCCTAGGATGTAAGATTCTCACAGGAAGAAATCGAAACTTAACCCTCCTGCGGTGCCATGCAGTCTCTCTACTACTTCTATGCACTGAATGGCAGTCGGGACTCTAGCCATCCAGCAATCAGGCTGCTGACTAGTTGCCTGTTTGTAGGTAGGAGAGAATCAGAAGCAGGTTCACATGGCTGCCCAGCCACTCTGATTTTTGCCCAGAGCCCAGGGACAGTGGCCCAAAAAAAGCTTCAGGGGCAATGGCCCAGGGGTCATGTGTCCCCCTGCCCTCTGGCCAAGCAAGGATAAAGGTCAGGCTAGCCAAGGTTTGTATGGGCATTATTATGCTTGTTGCCTCATCAATAATATAGACTGGATTGAGCTTTAGGCCTGTTATCTGACTTTCGCATGTATTCATGTACAAGCAGATACCCTAGAGTTTGGAACACTGTTTCATATGCCAGGGAAACCGTCCCCTTGGCCAGTCCTGCATCCCCCTCCATGCCCACCTAAATAACTAGATTTATTTAAATAAAACAAATTTGGCTGGGTTTGCCCTGAATGACTCTAAATGCATACGCGCTGCAAGCCCCTGCCTTTTCCGAACGAGAATTCACTCCCCTCTCCAACACATCTGCACTGCTCTCTGTGCAAACTGACATTCACACAGACAACTGGATCATATGGTCCTATATGCTTACAAATATATTATTAATAAGGGGAATATAAATAGATATATCATAGCTGACTAACCGATTACCACTTTATTGAACACATACTATCTGTTAAAATATAATCTTCAACCCGAACAACAATCATGATAAATTAAAGAAACTTTAGAAGCTGTATAAGCTGTCTTCCTGTGTTCTACCTCTGGAAGTGATTTCTTTATCTCCAATAACAAATCTATTGCACAGTAATCAATCTCAGTTCTTGTTTACCTGCTTGACAACATGAAGCACAGAGGTACCCAAACAAAGAGTCAGAGAGAAATAGCAAAGCATTATATAAAAGTGGCATGCTGGGCTGCAGAATGGAATCTACCTGAGGAGTCTCTGTATGTGACTGCAGTACATACACAAATGACATTGCAACCACTGTAGGGCAGAATCCACGCTGAGACGTCTTATAGTAAGCAACATACATCTTGCTCAGGCTAGGGGATGGGGTCAGAGTTTCTTCACCAGTGTGACAATAACATACGCTAAAGTAATGCTTTCAGACCTGTCCTCAGAACAGCAAAGATAACTCCAGGGTGCATGTATTATAAAGACTGCTTCAATAAAGGATCATTCAACATTCTACTAAGTCATATCTATTACTGAGCGCAACCTTCCAGATACTAACAATTGAGGCCTATTGTATCTTCAGTTATTATGCGTTTGTATTGAACATATCACGTTACTCAGATTATATGGATACAACATTGTAACTACTATGGGTGTAGTAAGTTTGACCTCTCTGTTGTCTTCAGGTAAGTGTCCTTTGAATGCAGTTGCCCTTTCTGCACATTGCAGTGGGTTGACTACCTTTGCTTCAAAAAGGTATTGTTCATGTATGTAATGGCACATGCATGGAGGGTGACCAAGATGGTACAGATGGATCATTACATCACTCCAAACCTAACCACAGGGCCCCATGATGTCAGTCTATGACCCTGTGAATTACACCTTCCATGTTGACATTAAATGACATTTCATGTAATGTGTGTTTTTACTAAAACAAATGACATTACTGTGCCTGAACCTGCTGAGAGGAGCTAAAGTACATTTCTTGCGGCGACTTATTTTCCAATAGAAAGGGTAATTACATATCTGAGAAAATATTCTTTGGGCTTTTGCCTTCTCCATTGATTACCTCCATCAACTGTCATATTTGTCAGTGGAGAATTGTGNTCTCAGTCTGTTCAGAATATAGAGGAAGGAGCCTTTTTAACTAAATGACTAACATTCTGTATGGGAGGAAACAATAGTAGATACTGGGATTCATTTTATCTTGTTAGTATAAGCAACTGGGAGTATATCTCAGCCTAACAGATGTTTATTTTCTATTTTATTTTATTTATGACAAGAACTCTTTTTGTCACTGTATAAGATAACATAAAATGAAAGCAGATGAAATGACTGCAGGACAAAATTGATATACCCTTCAAAAAGCTGTGGTATAAAACATGATAATGTTATAGTCTTGGTAGTCATCCTTTGAGACAAATGTNATCTAGCATCTAGCAACTTTAAGTTTCAGTCACAGAAGAATTAGCTAATATTGTACACAGAATAGCACATCTATGAGTANATCACTGGGAGGTTTATGCATATTCGTACCAAGCATTTGTGTTCTATCTAAATGTGCAAGATAAGTTGCAAGGTAAAATTTGTTTGTAACACCAAAATATTGTGATTGTGGTTTCAAGTAGATCACATACAGTATAT
This sequence comes from Platyplectrum ornatum, assembly GCA_016617825.1. NCBI lineage: Eukaryota > Metazoa > Chordata > Amphibia > Anura > Limnodynastidae > Platyplectrum > Platyplectrum ornatum. Next base: position 61,407 of record JABWIB010001355.1, on the reverse strand, counting down.
TCTTGAATATAAGTCTACCCAAATATAAGCCAAGACACCTAATTTCACCTAAAAAAAACAGGGATAACTCGAGTATAAGCTGAGGGGGGCACTTAACTAGACTTATACTCGAGTATATACAGTACTACCAAAAATATCAGAAAGCTGAATTTCTCTTCAACATAGTTTTGCCTACTTGTAACTTACTTACGCTCGTAAGTCTGAATCCAGAATCTACATATTTAAAACCCAGGGCCGGCGCGCCCATTAGGCGACGTCAGGCTGTCGCCTAGGGCGGCCGGCCAGGGGAGGGGAGGCAGCGAGGCGGGGGGAAATAAATTATAAAAAAAAAAAAATTCATTCAATACCGGGAGGGCGGCCGGGACCTCTCCGCCATCCTCCGCGGTGGTTGATGACGTCACGCCGTTTTAAAGGGCCCGCGGCACTAGGTCTGCCAAGGGCGCCCGCAGACCTAGCGCCGGCCCTGATAAAACCCAAGTATGTTATGCAGAATTGTGAGCATTTGTATCCAAAATTTAGGCATAAAGATTGTAACATGAGGGAATTTGTTTTGCAACAACAATGAGTTTTTATACATAGTGCTTGCATGGTATATGACATACAGAGCTATATATTTATTTGATATCATTAGTGTCTGATAGTGTCTGTTTTTCACATCTATTTATTGCAACAAATAGTTCTCAAAATCTCACAGAATAATTGTATAGTGTATATGTACCATATTGAAATTCGGCCATACTGTTGATGAAATGGGGAACGTATTTACCCAGCATGGGATATAATTGACTGTGCATGTAAATGAGAGTGTAAAAATTTATATTTTNATATAAGAATAATTAGTGTTGAAATCCATATTTCATGCAGAAACACATTGAGTAAGTATGTTAATGAGTGTTCAAAACATGTTTNCTTATGAACATGAAGTTATAGACAATGCTGTTCAAATTGCTCCATGATACAGATACAGTGCTACTGTAGAAGTTGCAAATTGTCAACAAAAACTTCTGAACATTGCAAAGCTTTTCTTTATTCTGACAAATATAAAAAGTGAATGTGTTCTGATTAATATATAATTCAGCAAACGGACACCGTATAGTACAAGTAGTCAGTTTTGTTCTATTCTTTTTTAGAAAGGTTCTCCAAAAGTTTGACTCTTTAAAAACTTTTTTTTATTTGCCTTGAGAGTTGGATATACACAGAGTAATAATGTTCATAAAATAAGGAGACATAATGGTACTGACATGTGTTTTGAAGATGGCGGGACAACTCTCTTCCCATCCCTGCTGCATGTACTTGGTATACAGTCTGTTCCCAATGTGACCTTTTCTACCTGCTCTATTCCAGTGTAACTTAGGTAGGTCCTGTATTCATTGAAATAAATTAGACAAGGGCTGTAAATACATCAAACTTAATGAAACCAATGGGGAGCAGGTGCGTGATGCAAGATCGATACATGACGTTTAGAAGGTAATTAGAACAAGAAGTAAGGTAGAGGAGAAAAGAGAGGAGCGGGCTGGAGGACAAGAGAAAAATACAGCAAAGGGGAATAAGGAGAGAGAAATAAAAAAATGAAAGGAGAAGATATATGTGAAAAATGAAGAAAAAGTATACTTATCTTCCGATGCCTGCAACATTTCCATCAAACTCTGAAGAGCATATAGAGGGCTTTTCCAACAGGGATGGAACTTATGAAGACATGGGAGGAGACTAGACCAACTGACCAATCACAAGTAAGTGTGAGTTATTACACACTACATGGTCACAGACAGGCACTTTAGTAAATCTTGGCCCTAGAAATAAGTTGTATATATATATATATA